>JAOXJP010237228.1:0-23729 GCA_025762735.1 Platanus orientalis | reverse complement strand
ATAGAATCCGGAATGTGAAAAAGGGGGGTATAGGGTTAAAACCATAGTTTTGAAAAACGGATCTAACCGAACGCGCCAACACAATCTTATAAAAGGTTTAAAAAAAAAAATCACACATAACCGGCAAAATCAGCTAAAACCGGCCTTTATTTTATGAACTTCGTTCTGGTTTGTTTTTAGCAAATTATGGGAAACAAATTTTGAAACATGCCTTTCCCACTTTAGTATAGTTTTGCTACATGATCATATGTCATTTGTCTCTTATTTTAACTATGTTACCCATCTCTTGACTAGGCAATAAATATATGTTAATTATTATATTAGTGTTTTACATGTAAGTTTTTAGTTGTAGTATGTATTAAGTGTTATATTTTTATTAAGCTTTCTAATGCTTGGTATTTTATTATATTTTACTATGAAATGAATTGCAGTTAAACCATGTAAACAGACGGTTGAACATTTTTGGACTTGAACCTTCCACCTTAATAGTTCAAAAACCAGTCCGGTCCTCAAAACTATGGTTAAAACCATAAAAAATTAAAACTTACAAAAAAAAGTTGTTCAAATGAAAAAGTAGGTACCTAAAAAATGCCAAAATAAAAAATAAAAAAATACACACACACGTGTCAGCCTATGGTGTGGGAACATGGGGAACAAACAAATTTAGGGACATAAATTTGCTGTTGTGGAATAATTGTGACACATCATAGCCCAAAAAGGCTCCAAGTGTCCTCACAGTGTCTTCTCCCACATGGGAAGTTTCAACCCAATCACCTTCTTCCACATGTAAAAAAAAGCCATTTTTAAGCCTTGTTTATTTAATGGAATACTCAAGGACTATATTTGTAGAGCAAAAGTGCAATACACATTGGGTTATGGATTAGCATGGACAAGGGAACTGTACAAGTGGCTAATTCAAAAGATCTGCCACAAAGTGGATAATTCGGATCCGCAAAGTCAGCCCTCCACGTGATCTCTTTTCATTGGGTTATACAAGGCCCACATTGATACAACAGAAAACCATACGTCCAATATGAATAATAATATACACTATTTACTGAGAAAACCCACAACAGAAAACCAGAAGCCCAATATAAATACTAATATATATTATTTACCGAGAAAACATAATCCTTGAAGCTAGACACCTTTTATATATAGAAAACCTAACCCAAAATATGACTCGATCCGTATTGGCATAAACCGATTAGAAATTTGTTGGGTCAAAAGCTTTGGTTTTCAAGTGATGTGGGTCATTATACGAGCCTTCGTTGTTGGATTTTTTCCGGGGACTGATCACTTTTATTTTCATTCTAGTTGAAATTTTCTTTAATATCTTCATCCAGTTAATGGATAAAAACTGCTCACTTTAACGAATGCTAACCACTGCTCTTTGTCAGGCGGCAGACACATCAGCACCAAAAAGTGAATATGCGCTCCCAAAAAAGTGAAAATCAATTTTCAATGCTGATGTGTCCGCCCCTGACAAGGAGCAGTGACGAGCGTTTGTTAAGGAAGCATTCATAAACCGATCCCCTTCATCCATGGTCATAAGCAATATTGTCTAGCCACATAAATTATTGTGTTATATGTGATTATTTTTTTTAATTATTTTTTCATTCATTTTACATTACCATCAACCCTAAATTATTTATTTTCTAATAACATTTTAGATATTGGCGAAGTGTCCAAGTGGAAGTAATGCTTCCTGGAATCTACTACGCCAGTTGGCTACAACAAAAGTTAATTATAATGATGAAGCTAAGAAAAGAATATTTGTAATGAGGGATGAGTTCGATAGATGAGTAATGTTGAAAAAGGGATTAGATGCCATGAAAATTTACACCTACGAGCTTAGGTGGTGGCTTGAAAGTGTTTTTATGTGTTTGTTCACCTTTTTTATTTTATTTATTCAGTAAAGGATAAAAAGATGAAGAAAAGAGTACACAATACCCTGTCCCCAAAAACCATCCTGAAGCCAAGTGGGGAGAGAAGACCATTCACAATGAGAACCAATTGATAAGGCTTTTCTAGTTATACAATGAGCAACACCATTGCAGTTCTTGCTAATGACCAAAGACAGTATTGGCAAAATACCTCAACAAAATCTGATATCATCAATAATGTTTTCTTATCAACACCAACGTGTTGGAAGCATTCCCGCCTCAATATCCATCATTCCTACAAGTAACATGTAAAGAAAATGTGCTAAAAAAGAAAAAAAAAACACAAGATGCAATCACACATGAGACCCAACGACTTAAGTGTTTAAGCAAGATTGCTTATGTCCACGGATTCAACCAATTCCACTATGTAAAAGAAAAGATGAATGAATTGGTCTATAGTGGCTACCTCCCGTTCTCTCAAAAACTCTCATTCAAGGCCACACAAATAGTACTCCTCAATCAATACTATTCCCAACTACTAATCAAGTTTCACCCTCAACATAATAGAGATATAGCCAAGGAAGAGATTCTGTTGCTGCTACTAATAATTATTTGTCATCCTTCCTTAAATCCAATCTAGAGGGAATGTTGAAAATGAAAGGCATTAAATGTCTTTAAGGGAGCATTAAAAGCCTTTAAAGAATTTCTTTATTTGGTGTTTTTAAAATTGTTACAAAAAATCATGTTTTGAGAATAATCCCACATGGAAAACTTGGAAAAACTATTTACACTATATAAGATTAAGCACTCCCACTATCTTGTGTATTTTGAGAGTTTTTTCTCTCTAGCTTCTTGTTAGGGTTAGTTGTGGAAAAAAGTTCAAACTTCGACTAGTACAAAATGACCAAATGCACGAATGAACTAGAAAAAATGTGCGAATGGCTAAACCAAAGTGCGTAAATGAGAAAATCAAAGGTGCATGAATGGGTTATATCAAGGCCCGTGAATTAGTGGTCCAAGTGTGCAAATGAGATGGACCAAGTCCATTCGCCATGGGCTGGGCTCATTCGCGATCGTGATAGCCTGGAACAAACCCAAAGTTGCATTTGACGTACGAAAAGGCCCATTTGCCAATGCTTACCTAATTGGTTGCCATCCAAATTTAGACAAGTGTTCAGGATAATTGATGCCTTATAAAAATAGCCAAAGTTGGCTAAAAACCACTAGTTGGAAAGAGAGGGAAGGAGAACAAGAAATGGGAGCCGAGAGGAAGAAGATGAAGAGAAGAAGTGGCCAAATGGGTCATGGGTTTTCAAGCCTGTGAATGGGCTTCTCTCTCTCTTTCTCTTCCTTTCTCTTTCTATCATTGGACCAAAGGTCCATTTTGTACTTAGACTTGCTTCCTCATATGAGGTTGTAACTTGAGTCCAAAGGTTCCAAATCTTCATACAATGGTTTCTTTGGAATGACATTGTGTTGAAGGTCATTGTATTCGTGACTTGGTTTTGATATATGATGTTCACCTTTCTAAGGTTAAACTCTACCGAATTTTTCATAAAATTTGAATATGTTTTGTCATTTGATTTTATGCGTACCCGACTATGAATGAACAATAAATTGTATGGGAGGTATTGAGTCTCGTTGGAGAGTACACTTTGTTGAGAGACATGACATGGTCTAAGCTTGATTATATTTCAAGGTTACCAAGCTTACGTTGCTTTGCACATAAAGTGGGAGGCCTCGACTATGTTCAAGAAATGTGATAACGACACCTTTATGTTTCGGATAAATCTAATAGAATTACATCTGACTTGATTCCCTTAGAAAATGGATATGTAAATAGCTTGAGAATAGAAAAACTGATGACACAGTTACAATCTAAAAACCCTAAAATCCATTTTTATTATGTTATCAAGTTTATTAAACTTGACAGTTTTTATAAGTGATGTGACATCCATAATCACTACATGACCTATAAGGAAATTCACTACCACAGCATCACAATTAAATTTTATCCAACCCTTTTGGGGGATGATCCATATTCTTTCCTCTCGCAAGAATTAGTAATGAGAGAAGTTTGAGCCCGATGGCCCCATGTCATGCATAAAAAGAAGCCGTCTTTTTTTCTTTGTCAATTTTTAACCTAAAGTTTAAAACTTTCAAGTCTTCGGTGACTGGCATTATTAGGAGAAGAATCGAAAGACTCCAAACACGGTAAACTATAAAAGCTGACATGATCCGTGACACTAAACATATGACTAACTAAAGGCTTGCCTATCTGATGAACGGTCAGGATTGGTGACATCATCCCTGATATGATTGAAAGAAGGGAGTCGTGCAATAAAGGGATCTCAATTCTAAATGACCTGATTAAGAAACCCTTCCCTTCACAATTATAATGATTTTTGTCCCGTTGTAACATACTTCATTTCTTTAATGTGTTTCCTTCTAGATCCAAAGTAAGATTTTAGAACTATTGATGGAGATTTCAGTGGTTAAAGACAACTTGCAAAAAGTAAATGCTATATGGGACCTTAAAAAGGTTATGCACAACCTCTACTTTTAGACATGATTAGATAAAATGTAATGATGAAAGAGCCACCACAGTGATGCCCTTTATTTAGTGCGTTTGCCTTGAAGTTACAAAACTTTACTGTGAAATTAACTATAATATAACTCATATTCATGCTTATTATCCTAGTGTTTGGCTGCAAGAACATGGCAACTAATCAGTATAAGTATAGTGTTTTAGTTTTATTCAACCATAGAAGTGAGGATATCATTTCCTTCCATCTTAAACACATTTTTTTTTGTTGATCCTCCATAGAAATGTTCATCCATCATAAATACTCTCCAACCAACCAGACATGCTGAAACTTAATTAAATTTTCATTCGGGTTAATCGAAAAAAATTCGGCTGATTACCAACTTAGTGAGAAAAGGTTTAAAATATAAATTTTTTTTCACCGTTATGGTATTACATCTTAACCCTGAAATTAATGTATTAAGTTTTGATTACTTCTCCAAGCAAAGATTCCAGTAATGATTGGACTATATACTTGGTGCAGACATGGCCCGGTTCCTTATTTTAGACTGTCATTATGGTGAAAAGGCTACAAATGACCCTCCCCAAAAAATGCATTATGATGATACCTCGCCCCCTAGAAGATATGGTCGTTATTTTTTCATAAGAAAAACAGCACCAGTATGCACAACAAAAGATACAGGGACGGAATTTAGGGACAAAGAGGGTCCAACTTTGATGGGTATGAAATAAAGTTCGTATAGAATATAATTAACTCCACTGTCTCTCTTTCTTTTCTTTCTTTCTTTCGGTCATTCATTTACAAAGCTAGTTGAACCTTGGTTCATAGCCTTTCTTAGATATCTATATCAGGTGCTTATTTAACTAGTTATTGGCTTTGTATCTTATCTTGAAGTGCTGCACTCATGCTCATTCTCACCTCCTCACCTCTGTTTGGTAATAGGAGTTCGAATTGAATGAAGCCACACCTCTAAAGAGTAAGGTTTTGAAGCTTTAAGTCAATGAAAGACTAGTTAGTGATTCTTCAGATTCTATGCAAACCACCTTTTGTTATCAAAATAACCATAGTTTACCTCAACTATTTGTGTACATTACAAGCTGTTTTTCTCGCTTCCCTTGTTATGAATCTATAAATACATATGCTTGTGCATGTGTGTGTGCGCGTGCAGGTTGAAATTTACTTGGTTTAGGGAATGGATTCAAGTGCTTGTCACCCCAAATGCCCACCTCGTCGGCTGGAAAATATAGACGAAGGTGGGTCTGCAAGTTTGGCCCCAGTAAAATGTGCCCCACCTGAAACTCCTACAGAGTCCATGGAGTATCTTGCTAGATCATGGAGCCTCTCTGCCATGGAGCTCTCCAAAGCTCTTACTAACACACATCTCCAATCTTATGTTCTTGATTCTGCTCCTTTACGTTCTATTAATATGGAGGTGATCAACAAGAGTTCTACCATTCCACTCTCGGATGAAAAAGTTTCAAGGAATCCAGTAAGATCAATTCAAGTTTTCTTTTTTTGCCATCATATTCTGATCTTCTCATCCAATGCCAAAAGATTTGAGTTCGGACCCAAACTCAGTCGTTTGGTTGAATCAACTTCTGGACTCTTGTGAACTGGTGCAACAAATCATTCGATAATGATGAGATATTTTATATAGAGTTAAAGAGAATGGCCCGTAGGAGAAATTTCTGTAGAAATGAGAAAATTTCTCCTCACTGTGTCAGCTCTTTTAATCCCTCAAATCAAACTGAGATTAAGACAAGATGAATTTACAATGACTCACCAGGTTTTTACCTTTTGGGTCTCTCTCTCTCTCTCTCTCTCTCTCTCTCTCTTAAACAGTTTGAACAATTACCCGCTCCTCAACCATCTGGTGGTAGAGACAGGATCCATTGCCCTCCAATTCCTCCAAGAGAGAATGAAGATACAAAGGTACTTTTACTCTCTCTCTCTCTCTCTCTCTCTCTCTTTAATACACCCAAAGTAGATTTGAATCTGTAGTATGTTTTTAAGGGATGAAGGATATCAGATACCCTATTAATAGCAGTATAATCTCTAGCAAATCCTCTGTAACAAGCTTAAAATACATTAAAATGGAAACTGCCATCAAAGAACAACACGTTTGCAAAAAAAAAAAAAAAAAAAAAAAAAAAAGAAATTTCAACATCGGGTAAGAGTTTAATACATGTGTCACATTGTAAACTTAAAAGTGGGCCCACTTGTAGCCACATGTCATTCTTTGATGGTAGTTTTCATTTAATGTATTTTAAGCTTGTTGCAGAGGATTTGTTCGTCCTTGCCTTATTTTGGAACTTTGTAGAAAACACCCCTTTAAGGTTGCACCTTTGCAAACGGTGCCGCTGTACAACAAATCTGCTCTAGCCAATTTTGCTGTAGCATGAGCACAAAGCATCGCTTTTTTGTCTTGTTGTATTTTTTGTTTATACTACAAAAAACTACAGAAAAATTTGCTACAGCTGACCATCTGCCTGTTGAACGAGGTTGTCTCTGTAGCTCTTGTTTATTAATAGATGTCCCTACCCCCATGTTTTGCGCCACCTTGACTCATAAAGCCATCAATCTGAACTGTTCAAATAGTGGGCCTGGGCCACCTTGGGCCAAAGCCAACAAGATTAGGTCAATCGGTTTAAAGAGTAACAAAGTGGGTAAAGGTCAAGAAAGGAGAATGAGAAAAAGAAAAAGAGAAAAGAGGATTCCTGCACGACCCTAAATTTAATCAGATTGAAATCAGGACTACGTTGTCCCTTCAAAGTGGTCCACCAATTGAATGGTCCAGATGAATTTATAAAAACTAAAGGCACACCACCTTTAAAGTTAATTAAGAGGGCTGCAACATATGCTGGCCTAGCCTGAACCTGGTTTGTTCGGCTGAACTTTGGGAGGTAGGTTAGGATTGGGCTGAGTTTGAGCCAAGTTTAGATCCAATTTTTTTTTAATCAGATGTAAGGTAAACATTGAATTCTGCTTTAGCTCAGCCTCGAAGGGCCCAGCCCATCCCAATATTACTATATCTCATACATATCATACCATATATGCAACAGAATTAATGAATCTTATTTTATAAGTTTAACATAGGCTGTTAAGATTGGGTCAGCCAAACTTGGCTTGGAAACCACTTTTTTCAAATGGGTCAAGATTGGTCTGAGTGAATTGGGTTAAGTAATAGGCTTAGCTTTTACACGTTGGACTAAGTTCAAGTTGACCATGGCCCCATTCCCTGCTCTTACTAATTGTTGAATTTGTGCAGGAATTGTTTGTACTTCAGCAAGCACTCAATCCGGAGTTCTTATCCAACCAACAATTGCTCAGAAATGGGGTATCTCATCAACTCAATCCATCGCTCTCATTAATATCACCATCATTATCATCAGATTATAATAATAATAATAATTATTATTATTATTATTTCACGATTTTCAGCTATATAAAAGCATGTTGAGAGGAAAGACAGTAGGGAGATGGTTGAAAGATCAAAAGGAGAAAAAGAAACAGGACCTGCGAACTCACAACGCCAAGCTGCATGCAGCCGTCTCCGTTGCAGGGGTCGCTGCTGCCGTTGCTGCCCATACAGCCTCCAGTGCCATGTCCTCTGATCCATCAGCTGCCTTACAGAATGCACCTTCCAAAACATTGGCAGCCATAGCATCCGCTGCAGCGTTGGTAGCATCACATTGCATTGAGATTGCAGAAGAAATGGGAGCTGATCGCAATCAGATACTAGTGGTCATTGACTCCGCCGTTAATGCAAGGACTACCGGCGATGTCATGACTCTAACAGCTGGAGCTGCCACTGGTACAATTCATCTAGCAAATCAACCCGCCCAATTTCACAACAAAACAAAGACATAAAACTGCTAAAATATTTTTACTGATCAAAACACCCTCAAAGTTAGTAACTTTGCCTTTCTAATATCAAAACCACCACTGGTAGTAAATTTACCACGTAGGTAGATCAGTATCTTAATAGAAGTTGAGCATTCATAAGCTAATATTTGAGGCTAAGAGTGATATCTGTTAGAATCATTCATACTGATTTATCGGGCACACCCACATACTAAACTGGCTGAATTAATCAGTTCCGAATCCAATAACTGTGTGCAAGAACTATGTCTCTGAATCTCTAATTTTGTTGCCCTGTACATTTAAAGAGAGGGAAGAAGTTTGATCTCATACCAATGTTGTCTAATCCAATTTAGTAACTCTTAATGCAGCCTTACGAGGAGCTGCAACTCTCAGAGCAAGACAGCAAAAGGGGAATCAGACCTCAGCACTTACTTTTGATGAAGAACATATCGGGGACAGCAAAGAACCGGAGGTCTCGTCGGCGCTGCACTTTGTTTCAAGAGGGGGAGAACTTCTCAAGCGTACAAGGAAAGGTATGGTGCCACTATCTACGTTTCCAACCAGGTACCTGTGCATCTCGCCAAGATCATGCGCCCTGACTGCACATCAGCTGTTCAGCATGAATGAACCAGTGGGTGCTGTTGAACATTGCCTAAAGCAATGAAGGGTGTTAGTCAGAGAAACACCCCAATGCAGTAACACTTATCAATCACATAAAAAGCTTACGATGCTAATGTGCAACATAACAGATGTTTGATTGTTGCTGGCAGGAGCTCTTCATTGGAAGCAAGTCTCTTTCTATATGAACTCAAATTGGCAGGTAAAACCTTAAAAACACACTCAAAATCCTGACCACCTGATCACTAGGTCAATCAACAGAATGCATTTCATAATCTTCAAGTTGTAAAATAGTGTAACTGCTACATATTTTGATCAATAGAGTGCTTTTTCACCAGTTCTAATTCAAACCTTGAATAGTCCTTCAGTTGCTTAAACACGAATCAAACAGTTTTTGGAGTAGTGATTCAAAAGTTGGAATGGGTTGCAGGTGATAGCTAAAATGAAAAGTCAACACATGGTTGGAGCATTCACAAAAAAGAAAAAGTGTAAGCAAAGCCCATGCACCAGAATAAATAATACCTCATAATCTTCGACTGCCCTTGTTATCTGAACTCGAACCATGCTGTGTTTCTAGGTGTGGTTTCCGATGTCTATTGCAACATACCAGCGTGGCCCGGAAGAGAGAGGGAGGATAGTGGTGAACAGAGGGCTTACTTCGGGATCCAAGCAGATGACAGATTAATTGAATTTGAGTGTAGAAGCAAATGCGACAAACAGATGTGGACTGATGGGATCCGGGAAATGCTGCATTGCCGCACCAACATGATGTGATATTGCAATAAGCCGTGGAAGACTACATTTCAATTCACAAACAAATTAAAGGACAGATCAATATATGTCTCAAAGTTTCTGAATTGCTATCAAGCCCATGGCTGGGGAGATGCTTATTACAACTATTACTACAATTATCTACAAAATGGAGTTGATGAATTCTCTTATGGTGCTTTTGGAACAATCCATCTGGCAGAATGCGAGACTTTAATTGACAAAACCGTTACAATTATGAATCTCCGTATGGATTCAGTCGAAAGAAGCTCAGCCAGGTAGGTTGATATATATTTCTGAAATCACTCCAGTTCCTTGAGAAAATCGATATTATCAACAAAAACCTGCAGGCCAAAAGAAGAAAAACAAGACTAGATAGAATTAGATAATAATCATGATCAAACAAAGGAATAACAACATAAACCATGAATAAGATTCCTTGTTAAACAAATAAGTTGACCAAATATGCTCTCTATTGTATTTTCCAATTCGAATGTTTAATTTTGTTAACTGGGATCTCTTAAAAAGAAACAATCAATTCTAGCATGATTGGCTGCAGCAGAAAATATCTTTAAAGAATCTCGAAATGTGAAATTAACAGCATAGTGTTTATGCAGAATTGAAGGGAATTTGTGAACACATCTGAGTCCACCAAGTTTGACAGGGCACTACGTACAAACTCCAAATTCCAACCTCATATGAGTTCCACCAACCAGGGAAAAAGTATAACTCCCAAAAATAAAAGGATCATTTCCATGCCAATAAGTTTTTTAATTGCACTGTTAGTTTTTAACCTACTACTCTCCTTAGTAATCATGGCTTTTCCATAAAAATGCCTCCTCTCATGGTTTGGCAATTAAGATGTTTGTTGATGAATCCATCCCAAGATCAAGGAAAAGCAGCAAGTGTCTGTCCATAAAATCTAGCAGACATGCTATCCAGTTGTCAGTTGTGACAACCAAATATAAGCCAACCAAGCCATCAAAAGCAATCTCTAGGAGAACTTTGCAGGTGAAAATACAAGACATCCAAGGCATAGACATATAAAATAATAAAAATAAAAATAAATAACAGTTTTAGAAGTCATACCGATTTAACCATCAGGATCCAAGCAGGCAGTGATCTTGGTGTTAATACCAGGCAAAGGTCTAGGTTCACGGGTGATCTTCCCACCAAACAGTTTAATTGCTTCTGCAGTCTTGTAGACATCATCTGTGCCTATTGCTATCTGGTAAAATACAAGGAATCAATTCCTAAATGGACCATAAGATGAGAAAGGAAAAAAAAAATCCCTTTCGGCCCTGTCTGGTTGCCATGAAAAGCTGGTTTTCTCATGATTCTTGACAAAATTTTCTCAAGAAAATCATTTTCAAGCTGTCTGGTTGCCAAGAACCAGAAATCCTCAATTTTCTAAATTTTCTCGTGTAACAAACTATTTTCTTGTCTGCTACCATATTATTTTCACACAACTCCTGCCTGAAAATCCTCCCTTTCTCATGAAAATTGTAACACATAAGTTTTTCTTTTCCTTTTCATGGCAACCAAACAGCAATAGGAAAAGAATAGAAAATTACATATTTTTTCTTTTCTTTCTTTTCTTGTGTAACTTTCTTTTCTATTCTTTTCTATCCTTTTCTATTCAATTCAAGGCAACCAGACAGGGCTTCTTTTATTTTATGATTTTCTTTTTGGTGGGTAGTGGAAGAGTCTTCACCTGTGCATAAGCATTTCCTTTGTCATATTCAGTAACCCCACAATTGTATGTCAATTCCAGCACCGTATTTTTATCTTCAGGACCATAGGCCATAAAGGCTAGTGTATACTGAAATATGAACACAACTAAAATATCAACCTAACTGAAATATACGAATGGATAACGAGCAAGACTCACACAACATAGGTTGAGTGAAGACAAATTAACAAATGCACGATGAAAAACATATTAAACTTTAGGAACACCATACTCCCACTCAGGAAGGTGAGCCAAGGGCAGTGCTTAATAGATTATGGGTTTCTTCGCAACTCAATGATTTGGTTGTTATGTCTAGTTCAAGGATGTCCAAATGACCTGAGGTGCAGTCTTATCATTTTTAGAATTATACATTAAGTTTTAATATAGATAATACACACATGCACAAAAGTCTACTATTGCATGCACACACTGATTCACATTAATATAACTACAGGTGCAACCCTGGTAGATGGGGGCCAAACCATGTCCAAACCTAAGAACCGAACGGTTACTTAAAACCAGAGTTTACCACCTTCAAACTACTGAATTTGAAGCTATAAATAAACGCCTCGGATTTGGTGCGATCCCTAAGGTCAGACCAAAATCAAGGGCCGACACATCAGTGCCAAAAAGATGCTTTTCACTTTTTAGTGCTGATGTGTCGGCCCCTGATGCCAGGCTGACCTAAGGGGGTTGTACCAAATCCTTGGGGATAGATAAATGGACAGGACACTAAATGAAACCAGAGTACATGCTGGGTTAAAGGAATATGGATTTGAAAGGTTTAAGGTCTGACTAACAAAGTTTTCCAATAAAGAGAAGAAAATTAGAGAGAGTCTCACCATTTTGGGAACTCAAGGGGTACAGTTCAACCAGTCTATGTGCCCCACTGAATGGAGTCACAACTCACACCACCCAGAAAAGGAGAATCACACCTCAGCAAACCCTCAATGGAGCTCAAAGAAAATTTTATCCACTATTTGAATATATAGTCCCAATACAACCTTTTTTTTATGAGAAACTTTATTAAGAGCAAAAAGAAAAACAGGCTACCTTAAAGACAGTAGGTATTTACAGTCTATAGAGCAAGGTAAGGGATAAAAGATTCCTTTTCTTGGCTATGTAGAGTTCAGAAAATATAAACACCTTTTTCCAACTTCCTAGTTCTTAAAGACTCCAAGTTGCATCAATTCCGGCCTGAACCTAGCCTGCCTAAATATTGACCTAGGATCAAGATGGCCCATACTTGGTAGGAACTACTGATTAACATGCTAGTAGAACCTATGGATAAGATGTAACACCCCTGCATCTACTTATGGTAATTTTAGTACTTAAAACTGACATTTACTGCCCATTAGTGATGGGACATGTGAATGCAAGCTAGAGGACTAATCTTAGTTCTCTTGAGACCTAAATAAGTCATAAGAATGAAAATAAAAGCGAAGGAAATGGATGAAACCAAGATAGTTAACATAGATTGAGAAAAACAACAAAAGACCAAAAATTTTCCTTTTAGATCAATCATGGAGGGATAATGATCGATCAAGGAAGCCTAGAACCCTCAGACAACAGATTTAGATGATGTCTGATTAATCATGGGGGATCCATGATTGATCATGGATTGCCCAATGTCTTAGGTTGGGAAACCAAGCACTGCCTAATCGGTCAAGGGGTCATGATCGATCATAAAAGATCTATGATTGATCAGCGAGACCCATATTTCTAAAATCAGGAATTTTTCGGGGCAAACTCGTGATTTCACCTCCCACTTGTGTAGAACCCACATGTGACGACTCAAAACCCCAAGTTTACCCTATTTAGACCTAATGACATAAGAAAAAAGGAAATAAAATAAAGAGAAGGAGATTTGGGAGAAATGAGAAGAAAACCCCAAATTTGACAAAGGTAATTTATAGAAACCCACCCATGAGATATTTGACTTATTATTTTAGGATTTATTTCTAGTTTTTCATAAGATCTTACTATCTTGGGTGTTTTACACCACATATGTTGTAGAGAATGAGTGGAATGAAGGTTCCTTGAAGAGGAAGCTTAAAGGAAAAGGAGTTCTACAAGAGAAGTTGTAGATTCAATAAGAAAATTGCTAGTGTAAGTGATTATACAATGCATACAGCTGTTTTTCCCTCCTAGGATCTTAGATGTGTGATTTTTAAGCTAATGATTTTATGTTTATGGCATAAACTCTATGGATTTTGAAAATATAAATGATTATATAGGATATACATGTGTTTTTTCTCTTAGGATCTTAGAACCACTGATGTTTAAGCTAATGATTCGGGTGTTTTGCACCACATATGTTACAATTGCAGAGAAAGAGTGGAGTGAAGGTTCCTTGAAGAGGAAGCTTAAAGGGAAGGGAGTTTTACAAGAGGAGCTGTAAATCAAAAAAAAAAAATGCTAGTGTAGGTGGTTATACAATGCATACATATGTTTTCTTTTCATAGAATCTTAGATGTATGATTTCTAAGCTAATGATTTAATGTTTATGGTATAAACTATAACACCCCGTATTATGCTTTACGGGTCAAATGGTAATTTTATCCTATAAAGGTAAAATTGTCATTTCACATGTTTAAATAGATCATAGAATAGTTAGGAACTCATTACACCAAGCTAGAAGTGTAAGACCCAAGTTGGACCTTGAACCTGTTAAGTTCGAAAGTTATCCTAATTTCGCATTTAGGGTACCTTTACGGGCCCACTGACACAAACCTCGAGATAATTGGGGGTTATGCCATACCTTGATGGAAAGATCTATGAGTCTATTTTCTAAAACAAACAAACAGTATGCAATTAAAAGTTTCCTAAAAGAAGTTATGCCCATTTTACCACGAGCTTTCAAGCTTGTGTATTTTGGGTAACTTTCTAGGCCCATTAACACCAATTCCGAGGGAACTAGGGTATGAGCCATGCCTTGTTAGAAAGGTCTTTGAGTCTACTTTACAACCCAACAAATGGAGATTGATTCTGAGTTGTCTACAGAAAGTTATGAGCATTTTCTTGATCCAAGACCTCTCGGGTCTCAAAAAAATGCTTAGAAAGTGTTGAATTGATCCCGGATCGATCCAAATGCCCAGAATGAGATTTTTTTTAAGAAAAATTTAATTTTTCTTCATTTTGAAGAGTATGAGATCCTCTCAACTTGACCAAAAACCTTAAAAATATCTTAAAAAAACCATAGTAACCTCATTTTACACCAAAAGAAAAAGAGTTAAAGAAGCTCGAGGAATTTGGGAGTTAATTGTAGGAGATCTTCCCTAATTGGGTAAGTTTCTCTTCCAATCTTGGAAATATGTTAGACTAAACATTTTTCTTCTTAGATCTAGCCTAAGTATGAATTTTTATTTTTTTACATAGGTTTATGCATTTTAACCATGAAATGCTTTGGTTTCTTCTAGTAGAAGGAGGGGTTAGCAAAAGCAAAGAGATTTTGGAAGAGGATCCTCTTGTGCATTAAAGGTTTGAGCTTTTGGTGAGTGAATATGTTGTTTATGTTGCACTTTTTTCTTTCTAGGTTCATAGAAATGTGTTTCTACTCTATGCTTACTAAGATTTATGGATTTTAATCTCTATAGGAATGGTTGGTGAGTAGATATACATTTTATGCACACTTTCTTCTCCTAGGATGTTAGATTTGATGGTTGAGAGCTTGTATTGGTTGATTCATCTCTATTTATTATTAGGTATGTTGATTTTTTGATAATGAGCCATAGTCCTATGATGTAAGCATGATAGTTGGTAATTTACTTATTAGATTCTTGACCTCTTGGGTTATAGATTTGTGGTATTGTGAATGGAGTTTTGTGGAAGAATTTGATAGCCTTTATTCTATATGATGAAGTTGGGAGCTTGATTTACTTGTGATGTAGGGGGTGGAAGGTTTCTTATAACGATTATTGGGTTTCCCCTTCGATTTCCTTAGAATCCCTTAATTTTTGTACTCTATATGTTTGATAAAATGTCTCTTACAGATTTTACATATTACTCAAATGTTTCTTGGATGTCCTTCAATTCATTGCATAAGCCTAATGTCTCCTATGTTAGATTCTCTCAAATATATGTTGACTTATGGCAATTGGTGACACTCTATTGATTCTCTATGTTAGTCTATTACTCTCTTTGGTGTGTTTTATTCGATTCATGCCACACCATGATGAATTGTGCTAATTCCATTAATCCTCATGTGGCCACATTATTTATATCATGTGATATCTCTTAGTAGCATGTGCATGTTATCATTGGCATGGTTTACTCCCAGATTTTCATGTGGCTTTTTACACGGGATTTCTA
The DNA here is from genome assembly GCA_025762735.1 of Platanus orientalis. NCBI lineage: Eukaryota > Viridiplantae > Streptophyta > Magnoliopsida > Proteales > Platanaceae > Platanus > Platanus orientalis. The sequence goes on along the minus strand of JAOXJP010237228.1, from coordinate 8,004 downwards.
CGTGACTTTTTAAAAAGGATTTGAGATACTTGGTTTTTAGACTACATAAACTTTGCCATAAAATGGTTTTGCATCCATGAGCACCCTATATGTTCTTAGATTTTGGTCAAGCATCTTCACTTACTTGTAGGCATTTGACACATTTCACATGATTTTCTACTACACCCTTTGGACTTTTCATGAGATAGAACATATAGATATTTTAAATGACATGATTATATAGTATATACCTTATTTCATTAAAAAAAACATGGTTTTGGATGTGAGGATTTGATATGATACCCCTATGTGGGAATCTGCCCTATTGGGCTCGAAGACCCCTAAGTCCTTTAGTCCTTGTGACTTTTATATATATGTATGGTCTTTATGACCTCAGAGACCCTTATATAGGTTGGCTAGACGTAGCCCCGTAGACCCCTATGTGAGTTTCCCTTGTGGGCTCGGAGACCTTTTCATGGGTTGCCCCCCATGGACCCGTAGACCCCTTTGTGGGTTAGTCTTATGGCTTCAAGTACCCAATCATTGGGTCACATTAATAGGTGAAGACGGTCATCATATCTATTGGTCCTATGACCCCGTAGACCCCTTTATGGGTTAGCCTTATGGCTTCAAGTACCCAATCACCAGGTCACATTAATAGATGAAGACGTCATCATACCCATTGGTCTTCTGACCCCGTAGACCCCTTTGTGGGTTAGCCTTATAGCTTTAGGTACCTAATCATCGGGTCACATTAATAGGTGAAAAAAGCCATCGTGCCCATTGGTCTTATGACCCCCGAGACCCCTTTGTGGGTTAACCTTATGGTTTCAGGTACCCAGTCACCGGATCACATTAATAGGTGAAGACGGTCATCATGACCATTGGTCTTATGACCCTAGACCCCTTTGTGGGTTAACCTTTATGGTTTCAGGTACCCAATCACCAAATCACATTAGTAGGTGAAGACGGCCATCGTGCCCATTAGTATTATGACCCCAGAGACCTCTTTGTAGATTAGCCTTTATGGCTTCAAGTATCCAATCACCAGGTCACATTAATAGGTGAAGACGACCCTAGTGACCCAATATATGCCATATGATATGTTACGTCGGAGGCCTTGATGTGGATTATGTGTTTTATTTTGTCGGAGACTCTTACATGAGTTATGTGATTTGCTTTACCAGAGACCCTCACATGGGTTATATGTTTTTTATTTGATGGAGACTTTACATGCTTCATTTACATTGAATTTTATTATGTGATAAAGACTACTTATGGGTTGACATGTGGCATGTAGTACTTGGCATGAGGTATATAGCACCTGGCATGTACACGTAGTACTTAGTATGTGGCATACGCAGGACTCATTTTAGTTCACTTTGGATTCTCTTGTGATTAGCTTGTGACATGTGTATACTCGTTTCATAGTTGGGGTACATGTTTAGTAAATGCGATATACTCTCATTCTTAGTTTGATTCTTTAGTTTATCATGATTCCTTCTTTTTGCTACTGTTATTATCTTTGGCTTCTTTTAGTATTGTATAAACTACATACCTTCTCGTTAAGCCTGTCAAGCTTACCCTAATTAGCACCACCCACAGATGTGTAAGTGCACAAGTTGGATTGTGCCTTAAGAAGAGGAAGAGATGACGAAGAGGTTTTGAAGCCTAAGGACGATACATTTCACATCAATTTTAATTTATTTTATTAGTGATGTAGTACCTTGTTTATTTGAGATGGGCCCGTTCATGGGCAAGGATTATATACACTCTATGGGCAGGTGTAGACCTCTTTTTTATGTTTATGAGATACTTTTGGATGGTCATGATGGTATTATTAATTCCGCTGCACTTATTTGGTTTATGTTATTATTATTCTATTCTGCTATGATGTGTTTATCTTATGTGGATTTAAATGGATGTTCAAGGATAAGAAAACAATTTTATATGGAAAAGAAAAAGGATATGTGATTAAGTAAGAGGGTTAGTGACCCACTCCGAGCTCGTTGGTCTTTCTCTCGGCTATGAGAAACGGGTTCAGGGAGGATCACTCCCATGTCACGGATCCGTACCCAACCCCCTTCATGGTCGAAGATTTGGTTCGTGACAATCACAATCAAAGGCTATGGCTCACCTAGACCAAGGGTTATCTTTCATCTGAAGATCTTGGATCAACTTTACTATTTTGCCCCTCTAATATTTTCTAAGAGCATTTTAAGGCCAATAAACTCATAATTTCACCCTCTTTCCCTTATCGTAATTCGGTTCTGACTAATCCATTGTGATCGAAATGTTCGGGACTTCAAAAATAGATACCAAGTTCGCATGTTTCTGAGCACAAGAACCCATAAAGCTTGCTAGATAGGTAATAGAGAAAAACCAATGCATTTTAGGGGTAATAAGCTCATCATTTTTGGATTTTAGCTCATTACCCTCATTTATTGCCTTCATACCTACAAAGACTCAAATGCCCTCACCCTCATATGAGAATCCCCATGATGCCCCCCTTAATTAACCCTTTGTCAAACCATGGGCTACTTTCACCCAACCAATCCCAAGAGCCCACATGGGTGACATAGCATTATACTTGTTTCCTATCGGTGTCATGTCACTAATCCAAGTGGATTAACACAATACCTCCCCCCTTCATCCACCCTTTATGAAACCATGGGCTACTTTTACCCAACCAATTACATGAATCCTTATGGGTGACATGGCGCTAGACTTGTTTCCTATTGGTGCTATGTCATCAATCTAAGTGAGGTTAACACAAAACCTCCCTTCCACTTCAAAACTCCCTTCTACCTCAACACCCTCTCACCTAATCCTAGCCCTCCATCTCAATAAGCCCATGGTTCAATATTGGCCCTCTGAAGGCTATAAATACCCCCAATTTTGTGCATAAGGGGTTTGGCAACTAGAAACCCTAAAAAAAGGAAGAGAAAGAGGAAGAAGAAGAAGGAAAATAGGGGATTCCTTAAACTTCAAGCCCTAGTTGGGTCAAGGCAAGCCTAACCCCACTCAATCTCGTTCTTCATAAGTTCATATGCTAGATTACTAAGTTGTTATGCTATCCAATTTTTGCTTTAGTTTTTTACTCATATTTAGTGTAGAATTTATTATGGTTTTTGTACTAAATATGTTATTCTCCACACATATACTTAGTTTTGTATTTAATTTGGTGATTTTTTGAGCTATGGAAGGCCTCGAGATGGCCCCCTAAACAGACTCCAAAATTCGGATTATGTGTGACCTAGTTCAGTTGAATTATTGTTAATTTTTTGTAGAATTTTATAGACTTGATATTGAGATATTTTTTAGATATGTTATTCCTCTGGTATATGCCTGAATATGGTAGAAATTTCATAATTTTTCAATGCCCCTAAGGGGTCCAAATAGCCGAAATAAGGTTGCTAGATTTTTGGTCCAAACCTAATGCCTGAATTTTAAGGGAATTAAAATTTAGATGTTGAATGCTCAGGTGTTGGACAATCGAAATTTAGAATAAACATAGTCTTATCATATATGGTTGTAAATATCTCTCTCTCATCTTTCCAAATTGACTAACCACACTCAATTTAGAATTTTGTGGAGAGAGATATGCCCTCCAGAGTGTAGATTGTCCAAACCTAATGCCTGATTTTTAATCTGTTAAAATTCAAGCGTCGACAGAAAATTTAGGCATCAATTTCATAATTAGGAGTAGATAAACATAGGCTCATTATATATGGTTAGAAAGATCTCTTTCTTAGCTTTCTAAATTAACTAATCACGCTCAATGTATAATTTTGTTTAGAGAGATATGCCCTCTGGAGTGCAAACTATCCAAACCTAACGCCTGAATTTTAATCTATTAAAATTCAGGTGTTGACAGCAAATTTAGGAGTCAGTTTCACAATTAGGCATTATACAAACATAGGCTTATTGTATGTGGTTGAAATATCTTTCTCTCAGCTTTCCAATTTGACCGACCACGCTCAACTTAGAATTTTATGGAAAAAGATATGTCATCGGGAGTGCAGACTGTCCTAAATCTAATGCTTGAATTTTAATCTGTTAAAATTCAAGTATTGAAAGTAAATATAGGCGTTGAAGAAATTTAGGCATTGGGATCTAGGACCCACCCAAGTGAACCCTAACCTTCTTTAATGCCTATACACAAGCAAATAACACCTTGAAATCCATCCATATGCTAAGGCACCTCTGTAGGCCTTGTTTTCATTGCAACGCCTGAATTTTTATTCAAGCATTGAGAGGAATTTCAGGCGTTAGGCCTTTGTTAAAAATCACTATGTTCTTAAATGTTTGATTTTTCAATTTGGACCTAGGGTAAAGGCCATATACCACTGAAGGGGCCCACACCTATCTGTAACTCTTCACCCTTCTAGGACCCACACAAGGGCTTCAAAATCTGAGGTCAGTTGCTGACGCCTGAATTTCATCTAAATTAAATTCAGGAGTTGAAAATTCAGGCATCATAGTGAAATTCAGGCATTAAGCTTGTAAAAGATAAATGAAACCCATCTTTATTCCCAACTTAATTTCATCTTCAAACCATTTCATTCCATAGACATAATCTAGGGATCCCTTCATTGTAAATACCTCTTTCAGCTTCCAACAATTATAGTAAGGTTAACTATTCACTTGTGATTTCCAAGTGTATCTAATACCCAAACTTCACCTAAGAGACAATGCTTGGATCGTGGCTACTACGTTAGTGTAATCAGGTCAAGTCAACCTAGATAATCACTACCTTTCAACCTGTCCCGACCTTTTACGGTCTTCACCTTACCTTAAGGTCATGTTGTAGTGGTTTGCGACCCAAAGACCCTAGGACTTGGCCATAGCGCAATTAGGTTCTTAAAACCATGCACATTGGTACAACATAGTGCCGACCCCCATTTCGCTAACTTGTTCACATTTTGAAGCAATACGGAGTACTCTGTAAGTATGCAAACAATCTAAAATGAATCTACCCTGAATCACTCTCATAGTCAGACGTACTTGACTATCGAGATTGGCACACACAACAAACCTTAGAACTACATGCAGTTTGATCCCGATGAAACCCTATGAATACACTGAACTAGATAAGATCAAGTATGTATGCAGGTTGAGACTATGTCTTAGGTACAACTGCACTAATCACACCACGGGGGTGGTTTAGACCAATAACTTTACAATTAACAAGCATGAATTTTAGCATAATTCAAAACATGTATGAATGAGAGAAGCCACCCTAAAAAGATGGGTATTTGGGGTGCCTAACACCTCCAATTGTAACTAAACAACTTACCCTTTATCTTAGGAATGTAGACTAGTGTTAGGAGTTAAACCCCTAAACTTTCAGGTCTAGACTTCTCTTCTTCCCCCAAAGAGGAGAACCAATGTCCAACTTCATCGGTTAACCTCGAGTTGGTGGCGACTCCCAAAAAATCCTAACCCTCCTCTAAAAGGGTTAGCAACCTTTCACACACTGAAGAGTGGGCCCAAAAACCATGGGTCAGTGAGAGAACCTGAACCCCCCCAAACCCAGATGTCCACAAATGCATTCACACCTTAAGGGTTAATTCAAAACCCCTTTGATTGGAATCTTTTCAGGTGCACCCCCATCACCCACCTTTAGATCTAAACCTTGAATTTCAAATCCTCATGGAACCCCTCACCTCTCTCCATTTAGCATCTTAGAGATTGCCTTTGATCTTTGTAACCAACTAAATGACATCAAAAGGCATCTTTGTTCACCCTTTTCCCACCTCACCTATCCAAGTGAACTAGCACACCCCAATCTCCACCCTCCACTCAACAAACACAAACTAATCGGAGCCCTCCCGTTGTCCATGCCAACTATTCATGTCAACTAACACAAACTAATTTCATATATCCATCCCACATGCAATCCATCCCTACTCCTTAAATTAGCACAAACTAATCCTAATCCTCCACATAGATTTTTCTAAATCCAATCCTAGCCCTCCATGCAACACATTTGGGGCTGTAAATAGCCCCAAATTCGTGCACAACAGGGTTGGTCTTTTGAACAAAAAAAGAAAAGAAAAGAGGAAGAAGAAGGAAAAGCTTAAAATTTGGACCCTAACCCCTATTCCACTTCAAATAAGACCCTAAGTTGCATTAGGTTAGTTTATTTAGTTCATATAGCTTCAATTATATGTTGTTATGCTGCTCAATTTATCTCATTTAAACTGCTTCAATTTGGGTTACATGGTGGAGGCTCAACAGCCTCCATTTGTGTTTAATTTTGACCTCCATGCACTATAGAATTTTTTATGATTTTTGAATAGCTCAAAATGAGCTCAAATTTTATTATGTTCTTCCTAAGAAGGAATCCTACCTTTGTTAAACATTTGGTGATTTTTCAAGTTGTCTAAGGCCTCGAGATGACCCCACAAACAGATCCCAAAAATCTATTCTTTTGTGGCCTAATTTGTTGAATTAATTGTAGATTTTTTATAGAATTTTGTAGTTATGATCTTGAGCTAAATTTTATATATGTTGTTTATCTATCATCTGTCTATCTTTGCTAGAAATTTTATAATTTTTTTAAACCCCTAAGGGGTTCAAAATCCAAGAAATCCATTTGCTAGATTTGCTCCTAGTAACTAACGCCTGAATCTTATGGAAATAAAATTTAAGCATTAAACAAACAGGCATTACAGATAAATTCAGGTGTTAAGATCTGGAACCCACCCCAAGGAGCCCTGATTTTCTCCAAACCTGTTCTTAGGCCAATACAACCCTTTGAAATCCAACTCTGTGCTCCAGCACCTCTGTGGGCCCTAATTTCTCTCTCAACACCTGAATTTAATTTTAGGCATTGAGTAGAGAAATGCAAGCGTTGGGGTGGATTTTAGGCATTAAGCCTTTGCTAAAAATCATTTTTTTAAAAGTGTATAAGTTATGTCTATGACCTAGGGTTAGCTCAGAGACACGAGAGGAACCCACCCCTCTAGGCCCCACAAGTGTGGCCCAAAACCCAAGGTTAGTTGCTGATTTCAGCACCCAATGCCTGAATTTCCCCTAAATTAAATTCAAGTGCTAGAAGTTTAGGTGTCAGACAAAGTTTCAGGCATTAAACCTGTATAAGATGACCATTTACCCTATTCTAGGGGCATATATTTACCCTTATGGAGGCCCCACCTTCTGGGATTGGCTCTTCTGACTCTAGAAAACCCCTTCTACCCTTTTGTAAGGGTCCCACATCTCTAGGACCCACATGAGTGCTAGAAAAATTTAGGCCAAGTTATTGATCCAGTCAGCATTTAACACCTGAAAATTCAGGCATTAGCTTTAAAATTAAGGCATTAAGCCTATGTCAAATGACCAGACTACCACTTCTAGGGGGTATAGCTTTGCACCCATAAAGCCCTTGAACCCTAGGGTTACACGGGGTGACACTTGAGAACACCCTTTATCCTTATCCAAGGGTCCCATAGCACTAAGACCCACAGAAACACCCAAACAAACTAAGTTAAAATGCTAATCTGATCAGCTCTCAACGCTTAAATTTCACCCTAAATTAAAATTCAAGTGTTGAACATTTAGGCATTGGGTTAAAATTTAGGCGTTGAACTTGAGACAGAAAAATACAAAATTTTCTCATTTCTCACCTTTTGTATCAAGGTTAATTCCAACCCTAAAACTAGTAAATGGACACTTTAGAATGGTCCACGACTACTCTAAAAGTCATAAACCCGAGGGGCTCTCCTGTTAATTAAATGGCTTAACCTAAAAGGCAAGTTTCTAATTTTTTTTGAAGCTAACACCTTAATTTTCTCTGAATTAAATTTAGGCATTAAGCCTGTAGAAAATCTAGAAACCTATGCTTTCTAACTTCCTCTACAAGCATGTATTATATGGTATTCTTAAACAAGTATAGATAAGAGAAGCCACCCTAAAAATGTGGGTAGTTGGGGTTCCTAACACATTCCCCAAATACAACTAGACAACTTACCCATTATCTCAGGAAAGTAGACTAGTCTTAGGAGATAAACCCCTGGACCT
>JAOXJP010237212.1:0-23730 GCA_025762735.1 Platanus orientalis | reverse complement strand
GCATATAAACTTCAGGCCGCTTTTGGTTTGAATTTGTTATACCAAAAGCTAGATCTGGTATCGTATGCAACAAACAAGAAGAGAGAAAATAAAGCAAACAATAACACATAAAGAGAACAAGACGATTTACATAGTTCGGCTTGAAGCCTATGTCCACGAGTAAAGACAGAGAAACCTTTCACTATGATAGAAACAAAGATTACAATGAACAGTGCGGTCGCACAGAAATTGAGAAACCCCCAAATATAATACCCCAAAACCCTAATCTCCGCGGGTCAAATCCGGACCCTGAATCGGATACAAAACGGATTTTAAAATTTTGGCAGGGGGCTTCGCCCCCGAACCCCCATGGGCATTTTCTAGTCACATTTGGGTTTTTCAAATCATCATCCCAGGTTATATCTCAAGTTGAATACAAAGACATTAACCCAACAAAATCTCCACCTTGGCTTAAATTTTACTAAGGTTACATAGTACAGAAACACTCCACTTCTATATTCTCCACACAACCCCAAAGGGTAACTCTATATACTGCAACAATACTTGAACTTGAGACCTGAAAGTGGCTTGGTAAACATATCAGCTAGATTATCTTCAGTTCCGATCTTCTTTACTACAATATAACCTTGCGCAATGATTTCCCGAATAAAGTGATATCTGACATCTATATGTTTCGTTATCTTATGGTACATCTGAATTTTTGTCAGATGTATGGCACTTTAACTATCACAATGCACTGTAGTCAAGCCATGTCTTAGATCAAGCTCGCCAAGCAAATCTCTCAACCATATAGCCTCATTCACTGCTTTTGTCACCGCCATATACTCAACCTCAATAGTGGACAAAGTAACTGTACTTTACAATGTTGCTTTCCAACTGACTGCGTAACTAGATAAAGTGAATACATAGCCTATCAGAGATCTCCTCCTGTCATAATCACTTGCATAGTCTGAATCTACAAACCCAACTGTACAACCATCTAAACTACCAGTTTTATAAAACATCAAGCCAACATTTATAGTGCCTCTAAGATACCGAAGTATCCACTTCACTACCTATCAATGTACATTCCCTGGATTGCCCATATATCTACTAACAACATTGATAGCATATGAAATATCAGGACAAGTATAGACCATACCATACATGAAGCTCCCAACTGCACTAGCATAAGGAACATGAGACATATACTCCCTCTCCGGCTCTGTCTGTGGTGACAACTCTGTTGAAAGCTTGAAGTGGTTAGCCAATGGAGTACTCACAGGTTTAGCATCCTGTATCCTAAAAAGCTCAAGTATTCTCTCAAAATAATTTTTTTGAGACAAGTATAGCTCTCCTGCTTCTTTATCTCTGCATATCTCCATACCCAAAATCTTCTTTGTTGCCCCCCAAGTCTTTTAACTCAAATTCACCACTAAGTTGAGCTTTTATCTTATTGATTTTAGACATGTCTTTGGCAGCAATAAGCATGTCATCAACATAGATAAGCAAGTAGATAAAAGAGTCATCTGGGAGCTGTTTAAAGTAAACACAGCTATCATACCGGTTCCTAGAAAAGTTATGCTTAAGCATAAAAGCATCAAACCTCTTGTACCACTGTCTTGGAGATTGTTTCAGTTCATACAAAGACCTTTTCAATAGGCACACATGGTCTTTTTTTTCTGGAATCACAAACCCCTTTGGTCGCTGCATGTAAATTTGCTCCTCAAGCTCACCATGCAGGAAAGTTGTTTTGACATCAAGTTGCTCCAACTCCAAGTCAAACATAGCAACCATGGCAAGCATTATACAAATGGAATTATGTTTCACTACAGGTGAGAAAACTTCATTAAAATCCACACCCTCATTTTGCCTATAACCTTTTGCAACCAAACATGCTTTGTATTTTACACTGTCAACACCAAATGTTCATTACTTCTTGTAGACCCATTCACAGCCTATGATCTTCTTCCTAGCTAGCGGTTTGACTAATTTTCAGGTTTGATTTATGTAGAGAGACTCCAACTCTTCAATCATAGCAACCACCCAATGCATAGATTCGTTGTTTATAATAGCTCAATGGTATATAGAAGGATCTCTGCATTCAACATCCTTTTCTGCAATATTTAATGCAAAAGCAACCAACTCTACATAGATGCTATACTTTTTTAGCGGTCTAATCTTTCTCCTTTATCTCTCAGTAACAACGCTATACTGTGGTTCCTCATGTACAACATCTTCACTAAAATGATGTTCCTCGCCCTCCTCGGGCTGAATAGAAGTGCTTTCTTGCACCTTCCCAGAAACATCAAACTTAAGCTCCACTTGCTTCTTGATACTATACTCTATCTATGCATCAACAACCTCCTTTTCTGGTTTAACATAGAAGATTTATCACAAATAGCATCCCTGCTAATAATGAACTTAGGTGACTTAGGATTAATGCACCACAACTTGTATCCCTTCACACCAGATGCATAACCAAGGAAAATACACTTCTTAACTCTAGGCTCCAGCTTACCTTCATTAATATGGGCATAAGCTGGACAACCAAAAATACGTAAACCAGAATAATCTACAGGAATGTCAAACCATACCTCATGAGACATCTTGCACTCAATAATCGTTGATAGAGATAGGTTCACCAAGTGACAAGTTATGGTAATTGCTTCTGACCAAAACTCTCTTCCAAGCCCAGCATTAAAAAGCATGCAGCGAGCTCTCTCAAGTAATGTTTTGGTCATGCATTCTGCCACCCCGTTCTGCTGAGGAGTATGTTTAACCGTGCGGTGTCTTACAATCCATTTATTCCTACAAAACTCATCGAACTCAAGGAGAAGGGGTAGGAGCAGTTTCATCATCTACAGATACTGATTCAAACACCCCTTGTCACTCTTATGACTCCACCTTCAATGGTACACTTACATCCACTAGAATCAAGAGCGCACGGAGATTAGGTTCTTCTTTAAGTCAGGTATATGTCAAACATTTGTCAAGGTCCTAACAATGTCATCATGCATCCTAATCTGAATTGTTCCAACTTCTATAGTCTTATAGGTCATGTTGTTTCTCATCAAGACTGTACCGTTGTTCACCTCCTTATACGTTGTTAACCAACTCCAATTCGGGCACATGTGAAATGAACAAGCTGAATCAAGGATCCACACATCATTAGTACACACTATAATGAGAAATAATAAAGACATTCTTAGAACCATCAGAACTGTCTTTTGGTACACCTGTAACCTCTTTCCCCTTCTCCTTGAGCTTTGGGCAATCTCTGCGAAGGTGTTCAAGCTTATGACAGTAATGATACTTATAATTCTTGGATCTAGATTTGGATCTAGATTTTTCCTGTTCTGATGAACTTCTTTCTTTCGTCCTTCCTCTAGCCACTAGCCCTTTCGCCTGACTATCACCCTCTTCTGTAGACACTCTTTTTCTTAATTCTCTGGATTGCAAGGATGTTTTGACATCCTCCATGAAAATCAAATCCTTCTCATAAAGCAAGGTAGTGACGAAGTGCTCATAAGATGAGGGTAGGGAACACAACAGAGTTAAAACCTGATCCTCATCATCCACTTTTACATCTATATTTTTTAAATCCATAATAATTTTATTGAATTCATCCAGATGAGTCTTCAGTGACATACCTTCTCCCATCCTCAATGTATAGAGGCATTGTTTGAGATACAACCTATTCGTGACAGATTTCGTCATGTACAGACTCTCTAATCGAAGCCATAACCCAGTCGCCATCATTTCATCAACAACCTCCTGTAAAATTTCATCAGACAGGCACAATTGAATCGCACTAAGTGCCTTGATGTCAAGTTCTTCTTGGTCGTCTTCCTTCATTGTCATGGGTAATTTATCTTTCCATAACGTCTTGTATAGTCCCTGTTGTGCTAACAATGCGCGCATCGTAACGCGCCAGAGACTGAAACTATTATGTCCATCGAAATTCTCAACTTTGTACTTTGCCACCATTACAACGATCAACTGAGCTTTGATACCAATTTGTTATGCGGAAACCTAGATCTGTGATTGTATGCAACAAACAAGAAGAGAGAAAATAAAGCAGAAAGCAATCACACAACAAGAGCAAGACGATTTACATGGTTTAGCTTGAAGCCTACATCCACGGGCAAAAACAAAGAAGAGCTTTCACTATGATCGAAGAACAGAGATTACAATGAATAGTGTGGTGGCACGGAAACAAAGAAACCCCTAAATATAAACTCCAAAAACCCTAATCTCCATGGGTTAGATATGGACCCCGAATCAGATACAAAACGGGTCCCATTTTCGGGGTCATATTCGGGTTTTTCGAGTTATCATCCCGGGTTATATCTCGGGTTGAATACAAGACATTAACCCAATAAACTTAATAGTAAACCACTTCAAGCATTTCAACGACCAAGAGGTTAGAGGTTTTTTTTTCTACATAGATTAAGGATATCCCAACTACTTTTCTTGTGCCTCTAGGTAACAAAGAGGTGATTCCCATGGGCTATAATGTCATTATCAGAATTTGAACAAAAACTAGGGATTCGGGGCTTGCTGATATGGGACATCCATGAGACTTCTCAATGATCATCACACTCTTTGAAATGCTAACGGATTAGTTTATTGACATGACTAAAGGGGTATGAGTAGAGAATCTTTATTTAAACAGAACTATGTTCCCTAAATGTGTTCTATGTATTTCTTGCTTTGATGTGTTCCTAAGCTTTTCTGTTTTTGTAAATAAAACAATTAACCGTCTCCTAAAACCTTAAGGTTGTAAGAGAGGATAGAGTTAATATACTTATTATATTTCAACACTTCCCCTCAAGAGGGACACTCTTGGACAATGAACGCGGGGAAGACAGGTGCGAGACCCGGGAGAATAATTGTGTCCATGGGGGGATTTGAGCTCGCGACTTAAAACCTGCTATAATACCATCTTAAAGATTCAACACTCCCCCTTAGGAGGGACACTCATGGACATTGAACATGGGGCAAAACAGGTGCGAGACCCGGGAGAATAATTGTGTCTACAGGGGGATTTGAACTTGCGACTTAAAACTTGCTCTGATACCATTTTAAAGATTCAACATGTTTTAATAGAACTAATCCATTAAAAAGGGGCTAAGAAAACAAATAAAAATGTCTATTGTAGAACTTTACATATTAAGTGTCAGGACCGGAGTTTGCCATCTTATCTAAAAAGAAGTTTATGTCTAAACAGAGAGGCAAAACCCTTATATGGTTTTTGGGTTTGTGACGGTCACTCCATTGTGAGCACCACGTATGGGTCCCCCAAATGTGGAGAGCTTACTAGGATAACACACATGGGGTTCCCCCCACACGCGCTAGATTGCGGGTCTCATACCCCAATAATCCCCTCTTCCCAGCGACTATGTAGGGTGGTTTGAACCCCTGACCTTGGCTTTGATACCACTTGTTAGGGCCGGGGTTTTTCATCTTAGCTAAAAAGAATTGCTGTTCAGAAAGGGAGGCAAAAATCTTTTAAGGTTTTTGGGTTTGTAACAGTCACTCCACTATTAGCACTAAGGTCCATGGGTCCCTCCAAATGTAGGACCCCAATTTACGGCATAGAGCTCACTGAGGTAACATGCATGGATCCTCCCACACGCACTTGATTGCAAGTCCCATACCCCAACACTGACTACAACATCAGAACATTTTTTTTTTCTTTCAAGTTACGATCTCAATCTCTAATGCTTTCCTTTCTCTGGATTTTTTTGAACCAGAGTGTTCTTGTCAAAACAAATAAAAGGAATAATCATATGGGTTCCTAACACTTACACATATCACCCTTACTGATCTCTTGATCAGGCCCTTCCGAAGTTTACACATGTATACTTCAACCAAATTCTTATTAAGTTGATGTGATTTAAAATGACGATGTGACCCGAATTTCCCTTTCCAAGGGTGTCTAAATGACCCAATTGGTGGAAGTGGTGTGATTTTGAACGATCAGATCTCTCATGTTTCCTTGTCTAAATGCAATTTTCTAAAAGACATCCTGATCAATTTTTGCGTGGATTTCGATTTATTTTATTAGGAGATATTAGGATTCAATTTTGTGATATATTTTGATTATCTGAGAATTAAAAGTGGTTTAGAAGTTGAGAGTAAAAGCATATGACATTGGTAGTTTCTTAAGAAAGTAAAACCTTATAACAATTCCGTGTGGTTTCTTAAGTGGTTGAGGTGGAGCAGAAAGACATGATACGTAGTAAGCAATGTCAATCTTAATTCTAGAACCATAGCAGACCAGTTACCAGCAGAGATTCAATGGAAACAGCAGAGATTGAAGATAATATGATACGTAGGCAGAAAGACATGGAGATGGTGGAGAAAAAAAAAATGGTGAGCATCATTCTTAACTCTGTATGTTGTTTGTGAAACAATTGAAGCAGTTGAGTCTCACTAGAATCCTAAGTGGTTTTGTAGAAATGTATGGGTCGTAAAGATTGTGTAACTTCCTGTATTTATATATTTATTTTTTTAATTTTGTCCTTACTTTTTATATGGTGTGTTAGTGATACCTCATAACCTTATCTAAAAATGGTTTATTCATAAACTGAACCAAACCCAATCCATTAAACCGAGTGTCAAAAACATAATGCAACCTGTTCTTGTTCTTGCTCTTATCTTAGTGGTTGACAATCTTTGTGGAACCCACAGGTTTAGTGGTTGAGATTACAAATAAATAAAGAGGGAGACAGTTTATTTAAGTCTTTGGGTTTAAATAAAACAAAATCAATTAGAAATATCTACCATACAAAAGAATATATTCAGCAGAAGCTGTTTTCCATAAATTTCACAAATTCACTGAAATCCATCCGTCCATCTCCATTCGTGTCAAAAGCTGCAATCATCCTTCTGCAATCCTTCACCTCGAATCTTTCCTGGAAACCCAGGATACAGAGAACTCTGTGTAACTCCCCTGCATCTATATACCCATCTTTGTTGTCATCAAACACGTCAAAAGCTTCCTTCACCTCTTCCAAGCTCGGCTCTTTCTCCTCGAACAGGATCGATAGCTCATCCAAACCCAACCTCTCTGGAAGCCTCTCCCCATCCGGTTTGCAGGGGATCCCCATCTTCTCCATAACCATTTCCACATCCCCTCGGCTTAGTTTCCCATCATCTCTGTTTTCAAGAAAGCTTAACTGTCTGCTCAACAGTTCAGGATTCAGGTTTTTCCTCTCAGACCAAATCTTCGACTTACCAAATACAGAATCAAGTAAAATTCTGATTAAAGATTGAAATCTCGAGTAGAACTTCTGAATTCTAAAAACCCAGTTGTGAATTCTTTGAAATAAGAGGAACCCAACAAAGTAGGCTAAGGAGAAAGAAGGTGAGATGGTATTTGGTGATGTCTTCTCCATTGTAAGGAGGTATGAATTACTGAAACGAATAGAGAAAGAAGAGAAAAAAAGAGGAATTGAATTGAATGGTGATGTGAAGAATAGAGAGGGGTTGCTTATATATATATATATATATATATATACGCTTCTTTGAAGCCGTCTAAGCGGTCGATTAAGGTGGGGAAAGAGTCTCTCTGATGTAAAAGGCAGTAAGCCTTGTGGAAAGGGGGAATAACAACGAAGAAATGGTTGCGTAAATGCTCCACCGAAGGAAGTTTCTCTACTCCTGCTTCTGTGCAGTCGGTTTGGGTTGTTTTGAATAATCGAATTTTCTATAACGTAAGAGAGAGAGAGAGAAGGCTGGCCTGCTTTCCTATGTTTTCTTCTGTCTGGGCGGGTGGATACTACCAGGAAATGGGTGGGTTTGGTCTTCAAGTATTTGAAGTTTCGTGGAAGAGAGATGGAAAATTTGTTAGATTATAATTACACAATCGGTAACAGCGGACGGTCTGCGCTACCTTGCCGACTCGGGAGTCAGGATCATCTATAAAGTAGCGTACTGCATGACCCAAAAAACAAACACAGAAAGACAAAAAAACTATCAAAAAAAGCATCAATAATCAGCTCGGCATACTGCATAAACATAAAAAAAAAATTTAAAACTTAAAATGAAATAAAATAGAAAAGCCATAAACAAAACAATTATGCAGTACGCTCAAGTGCTCGATTTGATCAGATCTCCCCAAAAAAAGCGTTTTTTAGGTCATGCAGTACGCTGCTTTACAGTAGTATATCTTTAATTTTTATTTTATTATTTTTTGGGTAAGGTAGAATCCTCTTCCTTGCCATACCTCCAACTCCAAGTTCAAACGCTTGAAAGTTGGTACACATAGTGCCAATTTACCCAATAAAACATAGTACCTTAAAAAAAAGAGAATGATTGTCTGTGTTGACACAGACCTCTATAAAAGTGCCATTGATTGACACATGATGAATTTCTCAGATTGGCCTCTATTTTTGAACACCTACTTTTTCATCTGAACACTTTTAGGCACAACACATGTCAGCTTATTATTCACCATACACACTAGACACTTTTCTTCACAGAACATTTTTTTTTTTTTTTGAAAACTGTTTTTATAGTTTTAAACCTATGCACCTCACCTTTTGTGTGAAGACACGATGGGACAGACAAATTAGGTGTTACAGACCCTTTCCCTTTTAACGGAGAATGGTTGTCTGTAGGCATGACATTGATTAACACATGATATGTTTTACAATTTGGTCTCTTTTTGGACACTTTTTCAAATGAACACTTTTTTAGACCTTTTTAACCCTCAACACAACACGTGTCAGCATACAATTCACCATAAACACTACAAAGATATTTTTATCACAGAACATTTTCCTCCAATAAAAAAAAAATAGGTACCCATAAAAATGGGGTTTACAAGGTAAAACCATAAAAAAGTGTTCAAATGAACATTTGTTCCCTGTTTAAAAAAGGTATTAAATTCAAAAAACCATCAAGTGTCAGCCTGTGATGTGGAGACACAGCAGGAAAAACAAATTTGGGTGTAGCAGATCCTTTCCCAAAAAAATAACGACAAGAAAATTTCTTCTACTTCTATTAAGTATATCAGGATTTCATAAAATTATATAAAACGTTTTTCTTGGTGGTTCTTTTAGTTGGACATGTCTTCGTTCCCGCATCCATATCAGATTGACCTGTCATGTATTGGACCTTCCCCATTTGCACCTGCCATTAAAATTCATTTTTTTTGTTTTTTAAATTCAAATATACCTCAAAAGTAGGGGTGGCAATGTTTGACACATCCTGTGAACATGACACGAACCCAACACGAAATCGAGAGGTTAGGGTTAAGACTGTAATTGTGTTTTGGGTCAAAATGGGTCAACCCATTTGAACATGATTAAGAAATGGATCATGCTCAGGTTGACTAATATAGTTGTATGTCCATAACTCGATACTTCATGATTTGACTTGCCAACATGTATTACCACATGACCCACGAAGCCGACATGAACCCAATACGAAATTAGCAGGTTATGGTTGATTGTAAATGTGTTTCAGGTCAAAGTGGATTGATCTGATTTTACATGATTAATAAATGGATCATGTTCAGGTTGAGGTATGTAACTGTATACCTTTATCTCAACACGACACAAACCTGACCTGCCACCATGAATTGCCACCCCTACTCAAAACAAACGGACTCATATCCTCTGTACCACCTTACTCTCCGTCATGGTACACCACAAACACAAAAGGGGGGTCCCCTACAAAGAGTGTACGGGCCCCAACCCCCTTTGTGTCTGGCATACCGTGTTGCAGAGGATATGGTTCCAAAAGAAAGTGCTGTGTTGAGCTCAAGTTTACCACGTGAAAAAAGGGTGACGTAACACATGGAGTTATTTAGCCCCCCCCCCTTTGTGGCCCTTGAGCATCGCACAAGGGGGGTGGCCCCCCCCCCCGCCGCTAAATACGCTGCCCACAAGCTCACCGAGATTTCTATGGGGTCGCCTAGATCTGTTTGGTAGGTCACACTTCTATCGTCCCCAAATACGATGTGACTAATTCAAGCCTTCCATCAGAAGAGACCTTTTGGATCGGCCTTGTGTCTAGTTCGGTAGTTCCCGGGATCGGTTTATGAATGCTTCCCTTAACAAAACGCTCATCACTGTTCCTTGTCAGGTGGTGGACACATCAGCATTGAAAAGTGATTTTCACTTTTTTTGGAGGTGCATATTCACTTTTCGGCGCTGATGTGCCAGCCGCCTGACAAGGAGCAGTGGTTAGCATTCGTTAAGGTGAGCATTTTTTATCCATTCACGTAGTTCCCTTGTCCTTGTCAATTGTTTTTTTATTTTTTTTATCTGGTGAAGTTCATTTCATTTCAATTGTACAGCCCACCATATATTGATTTTTCCCTTTTCAATACTAGTCATTGATGTTATAAATTATTTAGTTAAGAGAGAGAGAGAGAACTTTCTTTCGTCATGTGACCAAAAAAAATTAGGATGAAATTTACATGATTATGAAGGGTGACTAGTTGACATGTGGCACCCATTTGGGTTGCCAACTAAACGGCCTGAAATCCTCTGCGACTCCCCCTTCTGCGAAGCACGAGGGCCAGAAGGGGGGAATCAATTCATTTTTGGAGTTGTCACTTCACCCCCCAAATTTTGAATTGATTCCCCCCCTGTCTTGGCTCCCGAGCATCACAGAGGGGGGCGGCGCAGAGGATGTCACCTCCAACTAAATTACCATGTGGAGGATTTATGGGTCACTAAAAGATTTCTTTGCTTAGGTGACTTTGCCGTTAGGACAGCCCACCTTTTGGTGAACTGAGCCACCACTCTGATAGGATATACTACTTTCAAATTCTAGAATTCTTTTAAAGTTAGTGTAAATAATTCGGATATTGCATTGGTAAGATAGCATAGCATGACAGTCTCGAATGAGGCACCAAGGAAGTTGTCTTGTAACCTCATTGAATGGCAAATGGCAATCTCCTTCTATAATAATTAAGGATTAATGTTGTGCATGTGCCTGCCTCAGCTGAAGGAAAAAAAAAACCATGTTTCTACTTCATCAGCTATACAAGTCGGTTGGATCATTGACATTCTACCTCTAAAGGTGTCTTGGTGGTCACGAATAATTGTTGCTGCCACCCTAGGATTGTCTATGGCTCCATCTACGTTTATCTTAAGAATCCCTTAAGAGGGGGGATCCAATGACAAAGCTAAGGGCATGCCAAGTTTGGTTCCATATGAGAGTTTTGTCTAGTTTCCTCATGTAAAGCTCCATTATCATATTCCTTTTATTACATGACCTTTGCAATGATGGCTTCCATCATAAGACATCTGTTTTCAAAGATTTTCTTATTGCACATCTTTTCAGATGTCATATAATAGAGAATCTAATTCTCATCACCGAGCAATCCGGATATAATCTAACCCATTCAAGGATCCAGCTTTGAAAAATTTTCTTTTGCTCTTTTAATCAAAACATGAGCACTGAACCAAACCATACTGTCTAGGCAAACTCATATTTAAATAATAGAGGATCTAAAGTTTCAAGATCCATTCCACATCTAGGGCATTGAGAATCAATTCCATGAATACATCTGAAGAGAGCCTCAAGGATAGCTAACATACTTTGAAGACCTCGCCTAATAGAAGTAATTATGTATGGGGAAGGTCCTTCACTTTCCACAGCCTCTTTAAAATAAGTTGCATTGCATTGACAATTCTTTTTCTGAAGTCAATATCTTGGTTTCCATGGGCGTGTTATGATATAATTTAGACAATCGAATGGATTAGAAAAATTGTTGTGAACCACATATCTTCTTACTTTGAACATTATTACAAAACCTTTCTGCTTCCAATAAATCACAATAATATTCATAACACAATGTAGTTGAATCCCTAGAGAAGAAAATTGCAAGTAAGTTTTATTTATTTATTTACAGTAAATTATAAAATCAAACCCTACCCTCCACCTCCACCAAACAATATCCCATATAAGGCAATGGGGATAATTGTTTTTAATTTCCTATTTCCTAATTCATGTATAATTAATTATTTGGAATTCTCATATATCAACTAAAACAAGTTTGAATATATCGAAGTAATAAAATATTTGACAATACTATTTTATCAAATTGCCATCATATAAATTTTGTATTTTCAATTGATATGAGAGACTCTTGGATATAATATCCTTATCGGAGTTGTGAATTTCTTGTTAAACATCTATGCTAATCATAATCATCTGATGCCACCTATGCAACCTAACATACATGTATACAATCCTTGATTAGGAATTACCAAATGTAATAACAAAGTTATACAAATAAAATATAAAACAATGTAGCCATTTTAGGTCTGAGGGTAATTTACGTTATATGTAATGAATCACCCTTTTATTCTAATAATATTCATTTCATAAAGTGTATAATAGTTAATCCAATTCAATACATGTATTTATTAAGGGGTGAAGATGGGTTTTGCACCTACGTCAATGGTAGTACGAGTGCCATTGATGACTTTACCAACTTATCAAGCTGTCATCAATCACACTTTAATGCATGTGATTACATATATACCTGCATGTCTAATGGCTGCAAACGGACAGGATGCAGATTAGATATAAGCATATTTGTACCCGAATCCACTTAAAGAAACCGGTTATTGATTGGGTTGGAATATTCGGTTACACGATGAGTGCATCAAAAAATAACCTACATTATCGGATATTCACTTACTAAAAATATCCAAAATCTATAAAGTGAAATCCTACAACAACCAAAAAACCCCTATAAACTAACAAAATTATATAGTGAAAGCCAAAGCTATTTATAATATATGAATACAGTATACATACACACTTAAATGGATATAGATATTTTTTAGATAGGATATAGGTAGATCTGTATTCTCTTTAAACAGACCGAATGCAAATGGGATATGGATGTTTATTAGGATAATTTGAAGCCCTACACATGCATACTTAGAGTCAATTATTCTACTCATTAAAACATGATCACCACCCTATCATATAATAAAAATATGCATACCAACCGTATATGTAAGATGCCTTGTGATATGGTTAATTCCCATACATCTATCCATGTTTAAAAGAAAAATATATCTATTGAAGTAATTAAAATAAATGGAGAAAAAAAAGAATGTTAGGGCATACACTATTCCAACATACATGTGGTGTCATATTCATTGTAATAGGTTCAAGCATTGGAATTATTCCATCAAGACACTCTACAACACTATTACTTGAGTTATTAGACACCTCCTTGTTCTACTCGAGCTAATGACAGTTATGTTGGGCTCCATGTTAATTGTAAGCAGTCCCCCCCCAAAACATTTGAAAAACCTACCATTAGAAGAGAGCAAATGCTCTATCCAGGATTTTGTATGTCCAACTAAGTCCTCTATCACAGGTTGACACGTGATGATTTTTTTTTTTTTTTTTGAATTTGGTGCCTCTTTTAAATGAAAGCAGTTCATTTGAACACTTTTTACCATTTTAAACCAATACACCCCATTTTTATCTAAGAAGATTAGGTACGAATGAATGTATGTGTGCGAACAACATCAAGGGGTGGACACATCAGTGCTGAAAAGTGATAAGCACGCCCCAACCCCCAAAAAAAAAAAAAAAAAAAGTTTAAGTAACTTTTCGGCATTGATGCATCAGTCCCTTGGTGCTATTCGCACGCATTAGTATGAACTTCATTCGTACCTACTCTCAGCCGCATTTTTATGGGTACCTATTTTTTTCATTTGAAAACTGATTTTACAGTTTTAACCCTATACACCCAGCCTTTGTGTATAGGACACTGTAGGACACAAAATCATGGACATGCCATTTTCCCCTTGGGAAAACCAGTACATGTTGGGTTGAAGGATGTTTTATTCTCGGATATTTTGTACTCTCAATTTTGAACAAAAAAATCTTTGATAATTATTTCTATCACAAAATAAAAGATACCATAATCGTGAATGTATATAGAATCAATCCTCCCCCTCCGCCAAAAATAAATCCTACAAAAGTGTGTGTGTGTGTGTGTGTGTGTGTGTGTGTGTGTGTGTGTATATATATATATATATATATACATGCATGCACCTCCATGGTATTTCCGCTTTTCCAAAAGAGTCCATCGTGTCACATAGCTCAGTTCGCCATTATCCAAGTTTGAACTCAATTTTTATTTTTGTTCACGAGCTTAGCTTGAAATTCATGCCCAATTAATTGCACTAAACGTGTCCAAGGAAATTTATAATGGGTTTGGTTCACTATAAGGTTTAATTATTTAGGTAATTCTATTTAATATAATTAAAAGAATAATAATAAAACTTAATAACAAGTTTTTTTTAATATTTTAATGATTTTAGATTATGGTATCTATGAGATTGCAAATTTGATTTATGTAGCTTCATATTACAATTTGGATTAAAGTGAAACAAAGCTGGGTTGAGTTTAGCCAAAGCCTAGCCCTAGCCCTAGCCTTGGCAAATTCTTAATAAGCCAAGTTTATGTTTGATTCATTTTTCGAAAGTTAAAATCAAGATGAGCTTAGTTCAAATTAGCTCAACTCGTTTACAAAACTAGTAAGATTTGCTATTGGGCGGAGAGGGTCTTTTGTCAATTTGGTTTCATCTACAATATTTCAATTCATCAATTCATTAACAGAAATGGAACCCACCAAAATCATTGTGGGTATCAAATGTATAGATTTTGTTTATATGATATGTAACCATATGGAATAAGATTCATGAAGATATTGAGAATTCCAAATTTTGTATAATTGTTGACGAAGCATGTGATGAGTTTAAGAGATAACAAATGACTCTTGTTTTGAGATTTTTTTGACAAACATAATTTTATACAAGAATGCTTCCTTGATTTTGTTCATGTTAAAGATACATTGACATTGACTCTTAAAAATGAAATATCCACTATTTTTTCCTATTATAGTCTTGATATTCAAAATATTCTTGAACAAGGATATGATAGTGTAAGCAATATACATGGACACTTTTTATTATACATCTATTGGGCTATAAAATACTTCATTGCATCTTAAATTGCATTTATAATATTTTTTGTACTACTATATATAGCAAAATACATAATATGTAAAAAAATATGTATAATTATCATAGTTTTAATTCATCCCCTCCAAAAATAAATCTTGGCTCGACCATTGGTTATAAGCCTCGGCAAAGAGATACAACTCAACTCGACTGGTCACCCTTCAGCCCAATTTCAATCTTAGGCCTAACATTCCCTAGGAATTGGTGCACCCCCTTACAGAATGTCAAAGGTCCGCACTGCATCCAGGGTAGATACATTGGTGCCGAAAAGTGAAAAGTGTAAATCACTTTTTGACACTGATGTGTCCACCCTTGCAGGGAATACCTTAATCATTTTTTAAGGGGGTGCATCAAATCCGTGTCATGCCGGACTAACATACATTTAATGCGCCTAACATGTGCCCCTGGAAAGTGAGTTCCAATATTAAGGTGGATATCTATGGATTTTGGTGAGACAACTTAGAGTGTACCTAAGATAGGAATGACATTAGGACTGACACATCAGCGCCAGAAGAGTGAATTACACTTTTTTTGGGATGCTTTTTACTTTTTGGCACTGACATGTTGGCCCTAATGTCATTCCTATCTTAGGCATGCACACTCTTAGTTGTCTCACCAGGGTTTACCAATAGTTGGTTTCTGAAGACATAACGTGCATGCCATTTCAGCATTCTTCTATAGCTTTTCTAGTTAGATAGGTAGTATTAAATTTTAAATAAATTAGAATATATATTAATAGAGCCCAAGCCTACCTAACTCGCATCAAACTTATTTGGTCTATAAGTTTAGCTCATGGCCAGTCATGTTTGGTCGTTTTCTTCAAAAAAAAAAAAAAAAAAAAATCTAGGTCGTTTGTGGATGTGTCATGGGAGTATTTACCGAAAGATCCTAACGATTTCCCCCCCTCACCAATTTGGCATCGGTAGTATTCCTTCCTATGTAGTGCATCGTAGAAGCCTTGGCTTGAATCCTTTATTGCTTTAGCTGTAGGTCTATCCCTACAATCATGCCATTTCTTGATCGTAAAACATGACTCATGATGTTGTTTCTTCTTTGAGCTATTAGAATGCACTCCAAAAGACAGGCAATATTGTCTTATACATTGGGAATTGTTGGGTTAATGTCTTGTATTCAACCCGAGATATAATCCGGGATGATGATCCGAAAACCCGAATATGACCCGAAAATTTTCAAAAATTTTATGACCCGTTTTGTATCCACTTTGGCGTCCGGATCCAACCCGCACAGATTAGGGTTTTGGGGTTTATATTTTGGGATTTTCTCGATTTTTGAGCCATCACACTGTTCATTGTAATCTCTGTTCTTTGACCATAGTGAAAGCTCTTCTCCGTTTTCGCTCGTGGACGTAGGTTTCAAGCCGAACCACGTAAATCGTTTTGCTCTTATGGTGTGATTGTTTTCTGTTTTATTTTTCTCTCTTCTTCTTTGTTGCATACGATCATAGATCTAGGTTTCCGCATAACAAGAATGTTTCACTTCCAAATTGTCTACTCTCCCATGCTCTCAGACACAAAGGCTGGCAACATAATGTTTTTTTTTCTTTTTTTTTTTTTAAACTGTTTTCTTTTTAGTTTTACATCCCACTCTTTGTGTGTAAGAGCATAGGGGAATAAACAAATTTAGGGCTGTCAATGAGCTGAGCTTGAGCCTTGATTTCAGCTTGTTTCCTATGTGAGCCTAAGCCAAGTTTCATTGAGCTCAACTCACTAAAAGCTCAGTTTGGTTAAGTTTTTTTTTTTTTTTTTTTTTTTTAACTTTACCTAGTTTTGGGTAAACCATATGGTTAAAGTTTGTTCAAATCATACTTCACTCAAGAGGACTTTCAGAAGCCTCGATGGTGAGAAATAATGAACAAACTCAACTTCTATAAATATGAAAATTGATAGCATAATACATATATCTTACCAAATCCAGAGAAGCCACAACTTTGATACGAAGTGTCATCCCCAGTAATGAGCAAGTCAAAGATAAGAACAATGAGTGTATTAGATTCAATCCTTAAAATTCAACTACAAACTACTTATACTATTCTTCCTACGATTCATTACCCCTATGCCTAAGTAAGGTTTAAAGTATCATTATCGTGTCCCATATCGTGGTTTGGGGATACAAAGATGTCTTGTATATCGCATCTTATCGTGGGAAGATGGCGTTAGAAATCAAGATACGATGAGGAAATTAGAGAAAAACTAATCAAATAAAGAAATTTTGATATAAAATTTTAGGATTTGATATAATAAACACTAATACATACTTATGAATCATTAAATATGGGAAATAACCATTTATGATGGTTTAAAAAACCATCACCCTCATAACATACGTTATCGTCTATGGAATTTATAGAAACACTATGTAAGCTTTGAAATTTTTGAATGAAACTTTATGAAATGTTATAATATATAAACATCATTAAACACTTATAAATCATTATACGTCATTACATATTTAGGTATCAATAGTTGGGAATTGATACCCTCGTGAGACATGTTGTTGTACATATTTAGAATTTTAAGTGTAAAAGTTGATAAATAACACAACACATTGCACAATAAAACTACAAATCCACAAACATACAACATAATCAATGATACAAATGTATAACTCAAACATTAATTTTATTTTCATTAATTGGTAATGCAAAGTATTACAAAAGTATAACTACAATATGCAAAGTACTAAAAAAAACATAGTAGAATTAAGAGAGACATATTTTGTATGTTTCAGTATGTTCCAACATGCTTTATATATATATATATTTCATATTTTCTGGTATTTTTTAGAATTTTTTAATTATTAAATAAATGCCAATTTTTTTTTTTTTATATTTTCAAAATTTTATTAAATTGACATATGATGTGAAAAATAGCTTGTAGTATGTCATTTAAAAAAATAAACCAAACAATGTTCATTTAGTATAATTTTTTGAATTTTCTTTAATTTTTTTGAAAAATAAATAAGTAAATAGTTTTTTTTCAAAAATAAGTTTTTTCCATGAATATATAGATCTATCACAAGTGTATAACATATAAAAAAATCTATAAGGATTAAAGCAAAAATAGAGAGATTATTGAAGTTTCTTTTATGAGATTTGGGATTTCAACTTCGAACATTCGATATAGCTTCAATAAAACTTCTCAATCGAAATGAACTCAAGTGGTGTCCTAAACTTTACTTAAGGAAGCTAAATCTACTAAGAAACAAAAAATAAAATTTGAGTTTTTAATTAATTTTTGAAGCTTGTGATAAGGGGGCTTCGGTTGCGAGACACAATACACCCTATATCGCATCTCTCGAATTTTTAAAGGATTTTTGGCCTTGGGGTTCTTAGGCATTGTGAGACACGTGTGAGACGTGTAATATGTCTCACAATACGGGAGAACCTTATAGAAAGATTTTGGTTACATCCCCCATCTTGTCTCTTAGGACCGCGATACCGAGTTGTCTCGTGTAATACACCTCATATTGCGCGAGATTTAAAACCATGCTCCTAAAATAAGTGTTATTCGATTCGTGTTTTTTTCAACTTAGCCTGGATTCGAGTAAACCGTGTGATTAAAACATGTTTGGTCCATGTCTCATTCAAGAGGACTTTCATAAGCCTCGAAGGAGAGAAATGACGAACAAATTCAATTTCTATAGATATGAAAATTGATAGCACAATATAGATATCTTACTCGATCCAAAAAAGCTAAAGTCTGATTTGAAGTATCCTCCTCGATAATAAGCAAGCCAAAGATAAGAACAATGAGTGGATTAGATTCAATTCTTAAGAACCAGTTACAGACTAACTTACGCAACTCCTACTTGTAAGATAGATTACCCCTACTCCTAAGATAAATCTATTTGATGATGATGTTAAAGTTTCTTTCTTCTTCTGTCTCTCTTGTATTTATATTAGACAAAATAGTTAAATCATTTTTTTTTCTTCACGTTGTTGGGTAATTATTCCATTTTCGTTGTTTATCGATGCAACCAATACTTTCGTTCTTCATTATGGCATCACATGCAAATCATGAGGTGTATTGTGTCCATCTTCATCCGTTAGATGCATTGTGCAACTGTAGGCAACGATTTATATCCGTTATATACCAACAATTTAGACACGTGTCATCGTCTTATAGGATCAGTTTCCTTTGTATTTCCTTTGGAAAAGAGTATCATTCGTTAATGCGAGTACCCATAATAGGATGAGTCATTTGCCTACATCAATTTAGACACGTGTCATCGTAGCCCATGTCCTTCTGTTGGTGGACGGATTTAGAACGAGATTTAAAATGGTATATAAACATATACCATTAGGTTATGACTGTATGACCTTTTTTTTTTTGCCTGTTGAAGAAAGCCGAGCTCAAGTTTTGCCTCCATACGATGGGTCCAAGCTTAACTCATTTAAGCTCGACTCATTGACGCGCCCTAGACAAAATTGGGAGTGGAACATATGGAACGGCCTCATATCCTCTACGCCACCCCTTTGTGCTACGTCGTGAGTCGAGACACATGAGGGTATCATTTCACTTTTTGAAGATGTCACATCACTCCCCCTCTCCCCCGCCCCAAAAAAAAAAAAAAGTAAAATGATACTTCCCCTCTCTCAGCTCACGAAGTCGCACAAGGGGGCGGCGCAAACTATAATCCCCCAGAACATATGCTCCTTGTCAGCAACATATTTGGCAGCTTTTGACATTGGGATTGATAAGTGAACCTGTATGAACCCAATTGCATCCCTTGAAAGCGAAATTTGTTAACTTGGAGCATAACAGCTACGATTATGTCCTAAGGCTGTCATGTTCTTGGGGAGGGGATGGTACCAACAGCGCTGTCATGTTCTTGGGGGAGGGGATGGTACCAACAGCACCGACCTTGGTTATTGTGCCCCCGGTCTGTCCAATCAATGCCGTTGACAAAATTTATTCATTTATTTTTTGGTATCAAAAAGCTTTAATTTGGAGTTGATTGGATATAACCCTATATGATACCTGTAGAGCGTCAATCCCCATAGAAAGGTTTATAATCAGGGATGATAGGTTTTTTTGGCTGATAGGTTGGGCTCACCATTTCAATGGCTTCCTACGACTTATATCTCCAATCTCAAAGTCAAATTCAAGTTGCTTGAGAGATTACAACTATACTATATTAAGACCTTCAGAAGGTTTCAAATATTATTATTATTTTTTGATGAATACAGAAGGTTACAAATTACAATCATCCTGTTACATTCAATCTACAATCTTTCACAAAAACAAAAACTAAGCTCCCTAAACACCATCACCGTCTTTCTTATTCAAAATTAAATAGAATTAAACGAGTAACACTTAATAACAGTAAATACAAGAAGACACGCTACGATTTATGGGCTTCCCATGTCTGGCTTGAACAGAGGACGGAATATCACATCACGCATAATAAAAACAATTAAAATCAGATTTTTTTTTTCTTTTTCTAAATTTATCTCAATTAACCAGAGCCTTGTGGAGGAGGAGGGAGCAGATATCCACTTCTTGGGTTTGTGTTGGCTCCTGGATCCGAGTAATCCATCACTTCTATCATCTTCCTTGCTTCCTCTGAAACCCCCTGAAAAGAAAAGAAGAAACCGACGAGAATTTCAACAATTTTAGACGATAAATTTTGTTTCCTCTCAAAGGAAAGACAAACAAAAGAGAAGATTTGACAAACCCACATGTAGTAGAACAGAAGAATCTTCTTTCTCAAAAGACAACAGTTTTCTTTCAGATCCTACAAATTGAGAACAGAAGCATAAAAGAGAAAGAAAAATAGGGGAAAAAGACAAACAGAAACAGCAAACAACCATAGATTTTATTTATTCAAATATGAACTAAAACCTTCAGAGAAGGAGAGAGCCAGAACAGATGAAATAAGAAGAATGGTGAGAAAGCAAGAACGACCCATGATTTCCTTGAGAATTCTAAGAAATGGGTACTTCTTAGATATCCAAATGAACGCCCAGAATTGGAAAATCAGAAAAACCCTTTCCGGTTTGAGGAAGCTAATCTTGCTTCAGATCTGAGGATTTTATTGCGTATCTTTACAGAGCATGGGGCAGTAATTTTGCCACCTATAGCGGGCACAGGTGAGCTGGGTGTCTATCGGTCCTTTATAGGAAATTACGACTACCAAACCCATCTTTAAATCCAGAAACCGCTTCTCTTGCGTGCAACAAAACCCTTTTTTTGGTAGTATACTAGTTTGAAACAACTTTCTCTAACGTGAGTCATCTGTTTGTTTCAAAAAAAAAAAATTTGAAACCTATATATATATATATATATATATATTAATTCTTTTTTGTGGCCAGGCATGCTGCTTAATAGGAAAATATCATGGCATATGCTGCTTTTACTAAGAAAAAGTTGATAAAATATGGTATTTTTTGGTAACTTATTAAAAAAAAAACCTTCACGAGCTGTATCAAATAAGTGCCTTTTCATGTTTCATGAGAGCCCCTTCAAAGAACATAGACGAAATGTATGGTAGCCTAAAGTCACTTTGATAACACTTTACGAGCTGTATGGCACAAGTCCGTTTCCACCAATATTGTTAAAGCAGCAATGTAAGTAGCCTTTTTTTTATTTTTTATTTTTGTGAAACTAAAGAAAGATAACTCAAGATAGACTAGTCTAGCCTCATAATTCTCTAAGGCCCAGTCTGGCTGCCATGAAAAGGTTTTCTCATGAATTTTTTTCCTCAAGAAATCATTTTTAAGCTATCTGGTTACCATGAAAAGCTGGTTTTGTCATGCATTTCTCATGATTATTTTCTTTTCTTTTCTTGTGGGATTTTATTTTCTATTCCTTTCTTTTCTTTTTTATGCAATTCATGGCAACCAGACTGGGCCTAAGTGACTGCTCTAAATGACTGGGTTAACAGAAGAAGACATGTAAATTGACTGCTCAAGGCAATAAAAAAAATTATATTTCTGAGAAGAAAAATTAGTCCATATTGTTATTATTTTTGGTATTGAGCTTGTCCATTGTATTGAGTTTAATGTGTTTGATTAAATTTTAGTTCTCTTGCATTTGTGTGTATTATACCAACTTGAGTGTCTCTGATTAATCAAACACTATAAATTTAGAGAGAGAGAGAGAGAGAGAGAGAGAGAGAGAGAGAGAGAGAGAGTAATCTCTTGTATTAGAGGCCAGATTTTGTGCACACAAAAGATGTGCACAAGGCTTGCGTATGGACCATAGGGCTGATACATCAACGGCAAAAAGTGATTTACACTTTTTGGGGGTGTGCTTATCACTTTTTGACACTGATGTGTCCACACCCTGTAAATGCACATGGATTGTGTGTACTACACACAATCTGGAGGGTGTATTATGTTTTCTTTGGTGGATTTCAAACCACTAACCAGCTAATGTTGAATTTTCTTTATTGGGTTTCAAACCACTAAACAGCTAATGTAGAACGCCAATCTATTTTTTGGTAGGACGCCAAACTCTTTGTTATATTATTATAATTTTTTTCCTTTTACAGTTTTTAAATGCTTGTGTTGAAAGTTCTTCTATTCAGTATTTTTTGTCTTTTCTTCTACTTAATTTAGAAGTAATAAAACTCAAGTTTGGTTGAGATCATAGCAACACCAATAATTTGAGAGCAAATCCTCTGCAACAAGAAGTATACAAAAAATGGAAATTTCAATCTTAGACGGGAGTTTAAATACATGTGTCACGTTGTAAATTTAAAAATAGACTCACTCTCAGCCACATGTCGTCCTTTGACAGCAGTTTCCAGTTAATGTATTTTAAGCTTGTTGAAAAGGATTTGCTTTCATTACTAACTCACTTGCCAACACACACACACACATACACAAAGACTGCAATTTGTCTTTTCTTATATTACACTTTAACATGCACTCCTTACTTAGACATCGCGTTTCAACTTTCAAGAGCAGTGAGCAACTCCAAAGGATGGATTTTTTAATGGGTTCTCCAATGATGATAGAAAATAATATATAATCACTTGATAAGTCATCTTAGTAAACACACATGATGGGCTCCCCATTGTTGGTTTTGATTCATTTTCCTCTCTTTTATTACTACTTTAGAAGATCCCCACAACGCTTTACTGTATAGGCCTCGAAGTACTAAGCTAGCATTATATTAAGCATAAGCATTTGCTGGTGAGAGCCACCCCATGCAATGCGTATCTGTCATGTTCTTGAGGTACTCCACTATGGTTTATAATTTTTTTGCTAAATGGGGCACCCACTTTGCTATATTATGGCTCGTTAACAACCGAAAAGAGTAGGGAGAAATGTAAAACAAAGTTTTACATGGATGCTCTTGGGATTTCATGTGTTTCCATATCTCCCATAACAAAACTCATGGATCGATTTTGGACAGCCACCTCGGCTGCATCATGTAAAGAGAGAGAGAGAGGATACTTTAATGCTGTTATAGTGTCCTCAACATACTACAAGCGTTACAGTGTAATACATAGATCAAAAAATCAAATTTGGGTGGGTGGTTTTCACTTTTTGCTCTACATGTCGCACTATAAATACATGCAGTGCATTAAGGGTACTTTAACGGTTGTAGGGGATCCAAAATGCCAATACCATCAATATCCATACCCCTAAGTATTGGAAGAAAATTAGGTGAAAACTAATTTTGTGAGAACTGTGCAAACTGCACCAGGGGGCTGATGCATCAGCATCGAAAAGTGATTTACACTTTTTGGGGAC
>JAOXJP010237202.1:8631-23732 GCA_025762735.1 Platanus orientalis | reverse complement strand
GAGAGAGAGAGAGAGAGAGAGAGAGAGAGAGAGAGAGAGAGTAGACCATTGTTTAACAGAATGACTTAATTTAAATTAAAAAAACATTTTATTAACATTCCACTGAAATTTGTTTCACAAGGTGGTTTTATTTTTTTGGAAGCCTATTTTTATTAGTATTCTAATATTCTTGTAGTTGCAGGTTTGTCTAATAGATCTGTTGCCCGTGTCTTGAAACTTTACCCTCTTAAGTGAAGGGTTTATAGCTTGTATCAGCACACAGATCAGTGACTGCCCATCTTGTGATCGGATATCCGTCTTCGTATTTGATATTCAATTATTAAAACGGATCTGGAGACGGGTACATATTTATATGTACTGCCGAGTATTAGATTGGGTGTTGGATCTCTGTTAATTTTGATGGATTAGATGTGAGATCCATGTATATTTGGTTCGTCTCTAGTCCGTTTACAGCCCTAGTTGCAGATTGCAGAAAATTAAATCTGAAATAAAAATAAGCAATTTTCGGATCAAGGGAAAATTCATAATTGGTAAAATTACCAAAATACCCCTACCACATGTCAAAAAGTCACAAAATTTTGCAGGCAAGTAGTGCCATATCCGTCAAATTAAGTATTTGAGATGTATTCTTCGGTGCTTTGAGGTGGTCTTGAGATTAAATATTAATGTGGCTAAGAGCGAGATGCTCTAAGTTGGTGAGGTTAGGGATATTGAGAATCTGGCTTGAGTGTTAGGTTGCAAAATTGGGATCCTCCCTTCTTCATATCTGGGTATGCCATTGGGGGCGAATTTTAAATCCAAGGTAGTGTGGAATATGTTGATTGAGAATATCTCCAGTAGATTGGACTTGTGGAAAGCCTCTATGTTGTTAAAAGGTGGTCGAATGACTTTGATTAAGTCCACTACTTCTAATTATTTTCTTATCCTTTTCTCTATCCCAGTCTCGGTGGCCAATAAAGTTGAGTCTATCTTTAAGAATTTTTTGGTGGAATGATGGCCCTGATTCTCACCATTTCCACATTGTTGATTGGAATATTATTTGTAATCCATTGGATAATGGTGGGCTTGGGATTAGGAAGTTAAAATATCATAATCGGGTATTGTTAGTTAAGTGGCTTTGGCGGTTTGCGATGGATAGAGATAGTTTGTAGCAGAGTGTGGTGGTGGCTAGATTTGGTGAACAATCAGTTTGGGAATCTAAGGATGTATGGGTGAGACATGGGTGTGGGATATGGATGTTAATTTTGAAGGTGAGGGCAGATTTTTGGAAGTTTATTCCGTTTAAGTTGGGGTTGAGGACGAAGATCAAGTTTTGGGAGGATCCTTGGGTAGGGGAGGTTCCTCTTAAGGAGGAATTTAGTGGCTGATTTTCCTTGGTTATGAATTCCAAGGTGTAAGTCGCAGATTCCTTTGATTTTGGGTGTTGTGTGTGGAGTCCTGGGTTAAAGCGTAATTTGTTTGATTGGAAGTTGGGTGAGTTGTTTAGACTTTTGAGTTTGTTGGAGGATTTTAAGCTGGATAGTAGTAGGTAGGATATTTGGAAGTGGAGCATCAACAAGAAGGGTATCTCCACCGCTAAGTCCCTTTATTCTGAGTTGCTGAATTCTATGACAAATCACTTTCCCCACAAAGACATTTGGATTATTTCTTTTTGTGGAATCCTTATTTGGATAAAATTCTTACCTTTAACCATCTCTAGAGTAGAGGTTGGAATTTGGCAAATAGCTGTGTTGTGCTTAATTGAGGAGTCTGTAAATCATTTTTTTGTTCATTGTTCTATGATTTATTGGATTGGGGTTTCTTCCTCTCCCATCTTGGTATTACTTGGTTCTTCATGGTCAGTTCTAGGATTTGATATCGGGTTGGGGGATTAAAGATCTAGATGGGTTTGTTTATATCATTTGCCGGGCCTTGCCTAGTGTCATTTGTTGGGTTTGTGGAATGAGAGGAATGCTAGGATTTTTTAGGGAAGGGAGACGAATCATATGAAGCTTGTGATGGTTATTTATAAACTCTTGTTTGATTGGGTTTTCATTGGGGTGGATTTTGATGAGATTGAGTGGTATTCTATTTGGAGTGAGGATTTGTAATTTTGTTTATGTTGTGTTTCTTGGTTTTTTTCTTCTCTCTCTTTTTTTTAAATTTTCTTTTTCACCTGCTGGATGATGCTTGTTCTCTCTTTTCTCTTTTATCTCTTTCTCTCTCGAAAAAAAAAAAAAAATTGAGAGAGATTGAATTTTGAAGTTCATTGTTTTGGGTTTAAAGTGTAAAACCCCTAAACCATATTTCAAAATTCTCTAATTAAACCTAGAAAACCACAGATTTTGATGGGGCTTTTGAGGGATTTACAAGAACTTAGTTAGATTAATAAAACCCATAAGGTAATTGAAGAAAAGAAGGTTCAATGAAGGGTCAAATTTTAAGAAATTAATGGCCTAGAGTTCTGTTTAAAAAAACTGATATAATAGAACATCAAATAAAGGTTCAAAACACGAGAATTTAACAGAGAAAGGAAAAATTCTAGGAATTAGAAGAGGGAGAAAGTAAGGAAGGAGTAGAATAGAAGTACCTTCTATTGCTGTTGACGTATTGATGTATTCAACGACCAAAAAATTCCCAGCAGCAAAATCCTCTATGTGATGAGGTTTCTTCAACTCAGCAGCTTGAGGATTTTATGTGTGTGTGTGGCAGCAAAGGGATAAGAAGAGGAGAGGAATAATGGAAGATGGGAAATAATAATAATAAGAAGCAGTAGAAGTGGAAGTTGATGGAGATAAGGAGAAGAAGGGGGTTTGTGGGAAGAGAAAGTAGGGAGGGTTTCACGACCAGATGGGAGGGAGAGAGAGAGAGGTCTACGACCTCTTCAAAATATCTTATTTCTAAAACTGATGTCAATTAATTAAAGAGGAGAATGGCCTCTTTTAAAGGCTTACAACTCAATGGTTTAGAAAGTTTCCATAATAGGAAATTTCTAAACTCTTAAACTAACTTATTAAAAAGAGATTAAAATTGTGGGATTCCTAGGGGCTGTTGACCAACACTCCTGGGGTCACAAACACAAAAAAACTCAAAATCTTTGTAGTCTACTCTTGGTTCTTGGACCTTATTACATAAAAATACCCAAATAAAAAAAAAAACATTAAACTTAGCACAAAAGGCCTTGTTACATGGAAAACACATGAAATTTGTACCCCCAAGGCCAAAAGTCCTTAGGTCCTCTTGGTCTTGGGCTTAGGCCTCCATACAGGGAAGCTTTGATCCAACCAAGCAATGGATGCTTCATCACTAGCTCTATTAACTAGAACCATAGGCTGGCTATGGCTTATAAATCCTGTAAAAAAATATGAGCTAATGACCATGGAGGAGGAATACACTTGTTAAACCACTTTATCTCACTGGGGATAGTGTTTTTAAAGAGAGTTTTGGGTGGTGCACCTTGAGGCGTGCCTTAGCATAGGGCAATGAGAAAATGCCCTGAGATGTTTGTAAAAAACATGATGCATATGAGGTACATGTTTCAAATAATGAGGAATGAAAAAGGCATGCACCTGATATGAGGAGTACTCCTTTTATTGTGGGCATAAGCCTAATGTGCAATGTCTTTAGTTAGAATTAATGGATTTTTTTTTCAGAAATATTTTTATAATATAATATAATATAAATTTTGCTTACTTAACATTAAGTTTATTAGGTTCAACATTAAGTTAAGCTTGGTTAACGCTTATAACAAGAAACAAATTGTGAAAAAGAAAGGGCTCTATCGACTGAAAAAGAGGGAGGAAACTCAAGTAAGAAGGATGAGTGATACTTTGCTGATAGTTTGAATCCTAAGGCCCAAAATGACCAATCCTTTTGAGGGCTTGGGCTTATCTTGGTCTCTATTTCTCTGTCTCTCTCTCTCTCCTTAAACTGAAATATACACCAAAGAGTTTGAATCTTTACTGATATGTAATGGATTCTCATTTCTGTTTTAATAGAGGCCAAACAACTAATCCATCTGATGGTTTGGGCTCATTTCTATCACTTTATTTTTTATTTTTTTAATCTTTTTCATTTTATTTTCATAAACCGAAATACACCAAAAATTTGAATCATTGCCAATATTTAATGGATTTTAAATCCATTTTCCCCCCCCCCCCCCCCCAAATATATATATACTAGGGCCAAAAGACCAATCTATTTGAAGGTTTGTGTTTATTTTATTTTTTTTTCAATTTTCTTTTCTCCAAGTGAAAACAATTTTTTTTTTATGGTTTTAATTACCTCTTGTTTAGTTTGTTAATTATTAATTTGTTCTTCCCTTCAAATTTTATTATCTCTTGACGTAAATATGGTGGTTACTTTGTTAGATATGTGATATCAATTTTTTTCTTTAGGTATCTCATGCACTTTTTTGCTTATGAGGTCTTATGCTCCAAACCTCAAGGGTTTGAGCCTCACCTCTTTGTCAGGTGGAATGCCTCTAGTGTGAAATATTTTGAGACATACCATGAACAAAGCATCGGTTGCATCTGACTTGAGAAGGGGAGGGAGCTGTTTGGCAGCCAGTGTTGAGAAGGGCAGCATTTGATTGGGAAATCTTGGCAATTGTTCAGCCCCTACGGAGATTAGCTGAGTTTCAGAATTTTAATGGGCAGGCTGATAGAAGGTTGTGGGTAAGAGGGACAAGGGGGATTTTTTTCTGTAAAATCGTGTTATGAAGAGGTGGAGGAATCGCAAGGAGTTAGAGGTCCATGGAAAGAAGTTTGGCATTAGGCAGTCCCGTTGAAGGTGCGATTTTTCTTGTGGACACCAGTGTTGGGGAGGATTTCAAGTTTTCAACTATGGATGAGTTAAGGAAGAAGGGCTGGTACCTAACTAGTGTTTGTTTGTTTTGTTACAAAAGTGGTGAGTCAGTGGAGCATATCCTTGTTCATTGTCCGTTTACCCGAATCTCACCCTTCTATTTGAAGGATTGTGGACTGTGGCCTTGAGTAGGGCTGGGAAAAATCTAGAAGTTGGTGCCGGCAGCTGTGTGCTGGTCCCTTTGGCTAGAGCAAAACAACTGGGTCTTTGATAGTTATGTGGAGCCTTCATATAAGGTCTATAGGAGAGCCAAAGATAAGATCCTTTTCAGGGCTAAAAGATGTAGGTTTGGATCGTGGAGTTTGTGTAAGGGATTGGGCTAATGTTATTGGCATGCCTTAGTTTAATGTAGTCTGGGGGTTTCTGTTTTTCATGTTTTTTGGTTTTTGCTGCTGTTTTCGGCTTTTGTTGGGGATTCCTCATCCCCAGCTTTGGCTCTGTTTGCAGTGCTTTCTGGCTTTCTTTTTTCTTTCTTAATAAAGTTCTTTTGCTCATTAAAAAAAAAAAAAATTGTTACCATGCCTAAAACATTCTTCAAATCATTAAGCTTCAGATGACTGTAGGTTGCCATGCTGCTTACCATTGAAATTTAGCTTAGTTTCTAATTTCCAAAATAGGGAACTCCCAAATTTCTTGGTTTGCATGTTATAATGCAATGGTAGCTTCACATGGGGCCATATTTACTTCCAAGTTCCTAAATAGGAAACACCCAAATTCTTGGAATGTTGCATGCTATGATGCAGTGTAGTCTTCACATGGGGCCACATCAGTTCGAATGAATATTTCAATCAGATTGTTCAATTTTGTTGGTTGATCACCTACTAGAACCTTACCTCTATAGGTATAGGATGAACCATGAGGCTAAAGTCTGCAAAGGACAGTTCAGATCAAAAACTTCAAAAGGTGTGTGCTAAGAAATTGAATATATAAAAAGGAAACCTTAGTCTTAAGACTGAATTGGGCACTTGTAGAAAATTTAAACTCCCAGTTACATCTTGGCAAATTTTGAGATGGAATACAGGAGGAATCAAGCTCCTTTATGGACTATGAAATAGGGTAAGTTTTCGTAAATAAGATGTGGATGTGTGTCTAACTTCTCCCTTAATAAAGTTCTTGCTCATATATATATATATATATATATATGAACCAAACTAGGAGGAAGCATACAAAGCGAAGGGAAAACAAGAAGACAGGAAGAAAACAATTGAAGAAATGTAAAAATTACAAGCCAATTGGCAACAAATCTCCTTTGAAAATAATAGGCAGCGAGAACCCTTT
This sequence comes from Platanus orientalis, assembly GCA_025762735.1. NCBI lineage: Eukaryota > Viridiplantae > Streptophyta > Magnoliopsida > Proteales > Platanaceae > Platanus > Platanus orientalis. Next base: position 17,609 of record JAOXJP010237202.1, on the reverse strand, counting down.
TTTGACTAAAGAGTTAGCCACATCATTCACCTCCCGTTGGAATGTGTGTGTGTGTGTGTGTGTGTGTGAGAGAGAGAGAGAGAGAGAGAGAGAGAGAGATTTAACAACATCCCTCTCGACTCCTGGATCAAATGTGCAAGATACCACTAGCTCGAAGAAATTCCCAAACATCAGTTCACAACCTCCAAAGAGTCTTCCCTTAACCTGATTGGAATTCTGGTCTAAAATTCATTTAATGATTTCTTTGGCTGATATATTAAATGCTCCCTTCTACTGAAGCAAAAGTAGCTGATCTAAGTACAACTTTTTCAACTGATGTGAAAATCCATCGGGAGCCAGAAGTGCACAAAATATAATGTTGCCCTCTGCTAGCAAATGACATCCCTAAGACAAGGTGCATAAAACATAAACTGTATACACAAAAAGCACGGATACCCACACCAAAAAATACACCAAGAACTAATCCAAAAAAGAAATTACATCAAACAACAAACACTAAATGACTACATGCATGAGAACTCGTGTTCTTCAATTCGAGATGTCAAGTGGAATTTCAGTCACAAAATAATAAAAACAATATTCGCTTTGATAGAGATGAATGGCATCTTGGAAAGAAAGGGATGTTTTACAGATGCACAGGACACTACATCTAAAGAAAAATTTACATACCAATCAAAATCCTCCTGGAAACAAAAAACCTCCTACCTTGGATCTAAAATAACCAGGAGAACCACCACTACTAAAACAGGGCTGCTTTCTTTTTGACTTTCGTAACATGAAAAATACTACACTGATGAACCTCACCCCACTCCTTACCTGCCTTGTGTGTGTGTGTATGTGTGTGTTTGTTCTGACCTTTCACTACCTTTCCCAAATTTCTCCTGATTTTCTCGGTTTCAACTCGCTTTTGTTATTTATTGAGGGAACATGAGGCTTACCTTGCTTCAGGCAGCCAGAGGTCCTGCTGTCTTTTCTTATGCCTTGGCTTTTTAGGACAATGACTGAAACAATGCCATGCTATTTATTTTTTCATCCTCTATTATGTTTAATAAAATACTGTGTGCGTGTGTGTACACATCTAATGGTTTCTCTGCTAATGCTTAATATTTATTTGAAGGATTTTGGTAGTGAAAACTGAAGCTGCTAAACATGTATTTCCATAAGCTGTTGTATAATTCCTGCTCTTTCATCAGAATATATAGGTTCTGACAGATGTGCCTTGGTCTGTAGGTGGTTCTTGACTTGGATGAGACTCTAGTATGTGCATACGAGACTTCTAGCCTGCCAGCCATTGTTTGTAATCAAGCTACAGAAGCAGGGTTGAAGTGGTTCGAGCTGGAATGTGTCTCTTCAGACAAGGTCTGTCTTTAATAGTTGCTAATCTTATTTTGTTGGCTGTCTGATTATAATCTATGAAAAAAATTAATTGAAGATATTTTTGCTGTGTTGAAGGAATGTGATGGAAAACCTAAGGTCAATCATGTGACAGTGTTTGAACGTCCAGGCTTGCAAGAATTCCTAAAGCAGATTAGTGAGTTTGCAGATCTGGTTCTATTCACTGCTGGTCTTGAAGGTGTGATATTACTTTATCTTTCTCTTGGGTTTTAATTCTGGCTGCTTTTCTTTGTAGTCTTTTGATGTGTCTTCTTTTGGGACCATACAGGTTATGCTAGACCACTTGTTGATAGAATAGATGCTGAAAAGAGATTTAGCCATCGTCTTTATCGGCCTTCAACAACTAGCACGTAAGTCAGTATTCACACCATGGATAGGATGGGATTCAAGAATTTGAAGTTACTGTTTATCATAGGATATGTGTTTAGAGACTTATAGTCTGAGAGTAAATAGTAGTTACCATCTATAATAAAGTATCAGATGACATGCTGCCCATGCCTTTACTCCTCTACGATTGTCCCTCACAGAAGTGCCAACAAGACTTGATGATTGAACCAGCTTATTTGTGGACTTGTTTTGGTCCAGTTGCTGAAAATTTTTAAACCATGTGAAAGACTGTAATGGGTCAAGTTTTAACAAGCATTTGGTCAGCTTGAACCTTTGTTGGATCCCAATGATACGGCTTGCTGGGTGGAGGTGTCACTGACTCACTATCCCCTACATCTGCACCAAATGTCATGACTTCTATTTATAGATATCAATTATTCTCTAATGTGAACCGTTTCCTGTATTTCGTCTTTCTTCTTAGTGAATTTCTTAAAAAAAAAAAAAAAACCCTAAAACCTCAGAGGATACTTCAATGTATATATTCTTGTATGTCATTAATTTTTTCCTGACAGTAAGGATTCTACTTTAGTAATGCATGTTCATGTTTTAACTTTATTTAATTTCATTATTTTAAAACACATTGATTGAGAGGGTATTAAGAGTCCCATAAAGGGTAATATTTGAGCACAGTAAAGGATCATCTTTGGCTACAAATGTATAACTGAGAGCAATTCTCTATGTGACTGCTCATGGGGCTCAGATTTTGGTTTGCATGTTTCAACTCCCATCTATTCTTCACTAAATCTTCTCAAAGATCATAGCATATCTAGTTCTTATGGAGTCCCAGTGATATTTTTGTCTTCCTTTTCTCCAGAAACCATCACTATTAAGGTTTCCCTGAAAGTCAAATTCCTTCTGGTTATCCCTGTGGAACCGCTGCTTCAAGATTGATACAGATATTAGGATCAAAATCTTTTGGTCATCTGCCTGAGTCTCACCATTAAATCTCTTCATGTTATATTGTCAGTGAAGTCTCAAGTGATGCTACACAATTGCCTCATAATTGCTTTTTTCCACACCCATGGATTGAGTCTAGATACACATTTTGAGACTTAATTGTCTGGAATAAAATGAATCTAATATATATTTTTTGATGAATCTAATATTGAAATTTAGAATGCTGTTTAGGTCTATTTTCCACACCCGTGGATAGAGTCTAGATACGCATTTCGAGAATGAGTCTCTAGAATAAAATGAATCTAGCATTGATATTTAGTATGCTGTTTAGGTCAACTTTCTAACCAGAATTTTGTGTCATTAGAAAACCTGTGTAGAACAAATCAACAAAGTGCACTGTCCCAGGTTGTGGATTTGCAAGCACCCACATTTTCTGGCTGTGCTGCTTACAGTTTTGTGCAGGGTAAGATGCAAAGTGCAAACTTACATATCTATTGGAAGAATTCTGACCAATATATTTGTTAAGAAATTTCTTCCATATATAAGCTAAGTGAGTCACCTAACAATAGGTGACCCAGGAATCTTTCACATAGCAGCCAAAAAGGCTCCACATATTAGCCACATCACCCTTTTATGTAGTAAGTTTGAGTCCCAAAATACTTCTATTATACCTCTAGCTATACCTAAGTCTGTGCTTTGGTAGCACGAACAATTTAAAGTAATGATGAGAGTATGTTTATGTATATGATGTACCAGACGAAGATGAATTTAATCTATAATACCTCAAAACCTATATGCCTGATTGATAACCCCCTTTCCCCTGGTGAAGTTGGATTTGTCATTCATGCTTGCTCTGGATGTGTCACTGAAATTAAGTGTCTCATGTTGGCATGGATATGGGACCATTGGCTGGAATTGGTGTGTCGGGTATGCATCCAGATCGTCCCCTTAATCAGCGATTAGTGGTCTTATTCTGCTACATGTTGTGATCTCAAGCAATCCACCCTGGTGGTAGATTTTTGGCGGTAACAGGGACCAATCCCCAAATTTCGGAGGAAATTTCGTTACAAGGATTAACATGCTACATGATTTTGCGATAATATTATTTTCTTCCAAAATGTCCTTTTCTTATGATCTTGTATTAATTTTAAAACCTTTCTAAATATGGGTTTGAATACTGCAATATTCAAAACTCTCCAGCAAATACTAGAGTTTGAGGGTGGATAGAACACTCGAAGTGTCATGATGTTCAGTTGATGCTTGAGTTACTTCATGGTAAGAAAAAAGAGTACCATGGGCAGAAACATAAGTGGATGCAAATTTTGCGACTGGTAATACCTAATTTGCAAGTGACCTTGCCAGTCAACTAGTAAATATGAATACATGTCTATGCTTTTCCCTTTGTGTTTGTACCCTCTATGTCTCAAACACTCCAAGAACCAAGCTTGATTTTCTAACTCATGCATGTAGACTTCCTACTTAATACTCAATGATTCATTCATTTCACTTCCTCTGTATATATCCACATTTAAACACATTTACCCCCATCTATTCATTACCCATTGAAGGGGCCATGAGATGGAAAAATCATGTTACTATTTTTCCCTGGGTTGTGGCTTTCTAATTGTGTAACATGACTGAAATGTTGGACCTTTTAAAGTTTGAAATAATCTAAGTTTACCTTGTTTGATGAAACTGTTGGCATTGGACAAATCAGGGAATACCGAGAACACGTCAAGGATCTGTCTTGCTTATCGAAGAATCTCTGCCGAACTGTTATTGTCGACAACAACCCATTCAGTTTCTTGTTACAACCATTGAATGGAATACCATGCATCCCATTTTCTGCTGGACAGCCTTACGATGAGCAGGTACCAATAATTATATCAGGGCTAGACCCAGATTTCTCACTTTTGTCTTAATGTTTGATCATTTCTCACCGCTACCGTGATCTGTGTTCTCTGGGTTCAGCTTTTGGAGGTCCTTCTTCCACTCCTTAAGCACCTCTCTCTGCAGAAAGATGTAAAGCCTGTACTCTACGAAAGGTTCCACATGCCTGAATGGTTTCAAAAGCATGGAATTCCTGCTTCCGATTTGACATTGTAGGTACAGATCTGTACCGAAAAGCAGCTACTCTTCTTGGGGGCCCCTAAACAAATGTAAAAATGGCAGCATGTCTGTAATACTTGTATCATTAAGGTACACAGATGCTATTGACAGAATTTCTGAAATTCCTGATTTTGTTTGCAAGCATGTGCTGCATTTTGCCTGAATGTCTGACCATATGTATATGTAGGAACAGTTAAGACTCCAATTTTTTTATGTAATGTGGTTATATGTATTGCATCTGTGTTGTGTGTTGTATGGTTAATAGTTGGTCAAATATTTGGTTGTGCATATTTAATGCGAAGAAGACAGTCGGTATCATCAAGTAATTTCAGAAATGGGGAGTGGTTATGATGACCCATCTAGATCTTCTAACCTAATATTCAGGTTGATTAGATGATGGTGTTGGCCTTCCACTAGATGGATTTTTATTTGGATAACCATTTCCTAGCTGTTACTTATAAACAATAAGATGACGAAAAAGAAGAAGAAGAAAGATAACAGTTTTAGTTCTAGAATGCAACAAAAACAGCTGTTGAGATCTAATTGTTATGGTTTTTATTGGTTCTATAGAACTTCTAACTTGCCCCATTGATGGGCCAACCAGGATGTCCAGCATATCCATTAATAGTACTTAGCTGTGAGGTGTTGCTTAGTGGTGTGTCTGTAATCTGGATGCAGTTAGCGGTGGGATTTGATTCCAATTGATGATAGCTCGACAGCATCATAACGATATTCATTTTCAGATTATTTCTCATGATACTGTGGAGGAGAAGAGTTGCAATCAATGCCATAAATGCAGTAATCACCATCTGATGTGCTGAAAGATGTGACAACAATAGCTGTTCCACATGGGATTGTATTTGTTATTAAAAGTTATAAAACAGGATGCTTTTTCCAGGATTATTAGAAGTAACAAAGTTGCCAGTTGATATTAAGGGACAACCTAGATTTTTATGGACTGGTAAGTTTTAGCCTTCCTAATAGCACTGAGACATGTTTGTGACCAATATAAGCCATTTCTCAAGAATCTCTCTCTCTCTCTCTCTCTGCCCCCCCCCCCCCCCAAGCATCTACTGATTGTCAAACATTATCTAAAGTTCTGTCTATTTTTGGTGGTCAATCAGTGGCAAAAAATTAAAAACCTCAACATTTACATTTTCAGTTTTGTTGATTTCTTTTGCCAAGTGTCAAACCCCGAAATAGGCTGAACTTTAGCAGAGTTTAACAATCAGGAGAGGATCTCAAGAATAGTTGTTGGGAACAGGGAAAAAAAATTCCACTCTAACAAGCAGCTGCCATTTATCATTCATCTAACTTGTAGGAACCAGATCATCACTCCACACATTCCGTGTGTTCTTTTATAAATATCTCTAACTGCCTCCAGATTTTAAATATCTGCTGTAATAGGTGACAGCAATTCCCATATATAAGAGAATCCACTTCCTCTGTGGCAGCTGACAAAGAGCTCAATGCAGCAACCAACGACTTCCTCTCCACAAATTTTTTTTCAACTAGTGGAAGAATAGTACCTTGGAACAGGGGAAAAAAAATCTCCATAACTATTTATTCACAAAGGGCTTTATTCATTTTACCAATATTCCTAAGCTGTCCCACCCTAATTCTTTTGGGCTACAAACCACCTTCCTATCTACAAAGTGAATATTTAAGGAATTCTCTCACCCCTTCAACATAAAATCTTTCAACATCTCTATACTCTTTTACACAGACCTAGGCCTTACAAAAAGGGATTAAAAAAACATATGGGAATACTTGCCAACAGGGCCTTTATTAATGTGACCTTTCCCTGATATTTTTAAACTCTTCCAACATGCCAACCATTGATGAATTCTTTCCACCAACTTTGTCCAATTATCACTGCTCTTGTAGCCTGCTCTCAATGGCAAACCTAAATAGTAGGCAGAAAATTCTCCTCCTTGCAATCTCAGTTTTTGATTATCACATCCAAATTTGAAATCTTCCATATCCCATATATGATGCTTTAGGCAAAATTTACTCTTAAACCCAAGATTGTCTCAAAGTATAGTAGAATACATCTAATCATCCTAATTTGTCTCTGGAAATCTTTACAAAATATTAGGGTGGCATTTGCAAGACAGGTTATTGAATGGTCTCTCTCTTAACTTCAAAACCTTCTTTGAGGGTTCTTTTGTTGTTATTTTTGACAGCCCTCTCAAAGCTTCAACTACTAGCAAAAGAAGGAAAGAGGATGTGGATCCCCTAACCTCAAGCCTCTGGAGCTTCTAAAAAAGGCCTGTTTGGAGACCAATTTACTAATATAAAAAATGAGATAGTGTAATAGCGTTTTCTTCATCCATCCCATCCACTTCACTCCAAAGCCAAATATCCCTATCACATGATCATAGGTTTTGCGGTATTGCTCATTGAAAGGATATTTTAGTTGCCTACTGTGGCGAGTTACACTCTCAAGAAAGCGGGTAGGGTTGAATCCCCCCAACACTATCCTATAAGTCTGTAATGTTGGCTTCCCCTTAATGAGCACATCAGATCTAAGCGAGGTGGTACATGCTAGGTGTATCAGAGAGGGAAGAAGAAGAACACTCTGTTCTTATGGTTCAAGTGAAGAAAAACACTTCATTCTTATAGTTCAAGTAGGGTGTCTTCTGATTCAGAGTCATTGTTTTGGGCTTCTTTTTATTTTATATATTTGGAGAGTTTATGAAAGTTAATGTTGATGATTTCATATATTTTAGATTATTAGATGTGTTTTATTAGAGATTTTTGTGTTTTTTTTTAAGTAGGAGTACTTTGGGAATAATTTGGGGCAAATGGTATTTTTGGTATTTTAATGTAATAAAATGGAAAAATAGTCGAAACATAATGTTAGGCTGTAACCTTTGGACGTATGGGCTATAAATTTAATCCCATATGGCCAAAACAAATCAATAAAAGGAATAAAGAAAATTTGAGTTTTTATCTCTTTGGGTACTCTTCAATATGAAGATTTTTCTTCCACTTTGGAGTTTTCTCTCAAAACCCTAGAAAGAGACATTGGTTCATCAAGTTCAACATCATAGGTGGAGGCTTATACCTTTCCTATCTTGAGAGTTATCAAGATTTTCCATTCCTTACGTTTATATATATATATATATATATATAATTTTTCATGTGAAATTTTCTGTTCACCAACTCTATTTTCACTCGAAGATTTCATCATTGACGATTCGTTACTTGGAGTTTTCAAGATCCTTAGTTGCATTGCATTCTTGATTCGAAGACAGACCAAGAGATATCAGCCCCTGGCATTTTTCAGTTGCCGAAGAGCCAAAATCTCGCTGGAATGCCTATAGAGCTACAAAATCAGTGATTTTTCTTAAATTTGTTAAGGCTATTTTGCAAGTTCTGTTGGTATAATCCAATAGGAATCATCAAAAGAGATTTGATCATAAGATTTGGAAGCGTGTGGAGGAGGTTTGAAGCATCAGGAACAAGTTTGGTGTTTTCTAGCTTTCACGACTTAAACATTCTAGCGATAGAAGGGTTTTTTTTTCTTCCAAAAATCCAACTTTGGTCTAACCGAACCAGTGAACAGGTTGGGTGGGTGCACAGTACAAATAACCTGGAAAAAAAACATTAGTTTCTTTTCTTTTGAATAGTAACTAGCTCACACCCCTATTAACTACTTTACCTAATTCTTAAATTTTCATTACCTATATTTTGAATCTTTGGCATTTCCTAAATCAAACCCTTCCCTATTATATTTTTTCTTCTTCTGATAAATCATTTACATTAAATTGTGTTGTTCCTAATCTTTGATTGGAAATGTTTAAACATATTTAATTCATATTATTTTAATCTAAAATTTGCATGCTTCTTAACTTTATTGATGCTTCTAATCATTACTAACCTTGTCTGAAAATTGCATCATTGTGAGTGAATAAGAATCTCGTTTATTGTGTTTATTTATAATTGATTATTCATCTCTAATCTCCTATTGCACACACTCATAAACCTACATGCATGCTACATCACCCCTCCTACCAGTTTTGTGGGTCCTATTTTAAGAAGCAGTTGTTTGGAGGCCCAAGTAGACTTACCAAAAAAAAAAACGAAAAAAAGTAAAAGAGAAAAGAGAGGAGTAGGCTGGCTCATTGAACAAGTGAAACAGGCATCATACCCAAATAGGTTGGGTTATGTTGGGAGTACAGATC
>JAOXJP010237193.1:0-23732 GCA_025762735.1 Platanus orientalis | reverse complement strand
CTATATGAATCTCTAAGATTTAATCACAAAGGAAGTTTAGAATTACCTCAATCAATTAACCGGACACAAGAATCTAATCCGATCTCTAAAGTATCCACACCTGCTCTAGAATTTTCTGTGCTTCTCCCACTTCCAAAAAAATTACAAGACCTTATCTGAACATGGGTACCTATACTTATAAAGTATTTGAGAAGTCAAAGTAACCCTAAGGGGTGTGAGATCCTTATGTGATTCTTATCTTTAGGCTATGGGGCCCGGTACCCTTAATTAAGTCAAACTACATTAAGGATACTTTATCTTTTGTTAATTACAAACTAGCACACCACTAATTGCAATAATCCCTATTACATATTGCAATTGAACTCTCAAAGATAAGAAAATAATAATGAGGTCCTTTTTCACAGATATTTCATAAATATATCCTTCCACTTCACAATATTCCTTAATGACCTTCAGGATGATAAAATAATCATTGCCTAACCCCTATGGTCATTATAACATTATCATTAGTAACTTAATGAATCAATTGGACATTTGAAAACATTTATTTGGTAAAATCACTTTCAAAATTAAATATATAAATTATAATATAGTTTTAAAAACATTTGACAAACACTTTATCAAAAACCACTAGCCAGATTTTTATGTCCAATTAAATCACATATTTTCTAATTGAATATTCTCCCACTTAAGGGCAGTGGATTCTTTATTGGAAATTTTCATCATCTCAAGTATCATATAGACTATCCAAACTACCCATGATATAGCCTCAAATTAGGCATCACTAGTTGGTAGCTCAAAATAACTAACACAATAACTTGGAGAAATACAAACCCCTCGGGACTAAGGATGAGTCTGTAAATATGAACAATACATATCTTGACAGTGATGTTTTACCAAGTGTATTCATAATAGATCCACTTAATGTATTTATATAATACACCCACATGCAAGCTTAGAGTCTCACTCTAGTGACTGAGATTCATCACTCCATCATATGACAACTCTACATGTAGCAACCCTATAAGTGATGTGTCCAGCATCACCTATAGCTGTAAACTTTTAGATCTACAAGAACTGGAATGTCCGATCTCTCCACACATTTCAATGTGTCTGACATCCACTCGAGGACCACCTATCTCATCTCATGAGATTAAATAATTACCCATATTAAAAAAACAAATATATGTGATGATAAAATAAATAGTTATTATTAAATAATCATGCCTATAGTTTATGTGAATGGCTTTGTCAGGACACATATTTCCAACAATTTTATTAATACAATACAACCCAAAATACAAGTTACTTTTTCCTTAGATATTTTGATAGTTGCATATCCAAAAGCACAACTGTCACCCTATCAAATATTGGAAAGCAATCCACTAAGACTAGCCGTTGTATCCATCCAACATTAATTTCATTTAATACCCAACATAGCTGTTGGATCCATCCAACGTTAACATCATTTAAGATCCATCATAGCCGTTGGATGAATCCTACGTTAACAATGTTTAACATTTAAAATACTCATTGTTTTTCCAAAATAGTTACAATACCTTACATAAATATAATATTTCACTAAAAAAGCCATTTACATAAGCATATTGTAAAATGTGATGGTTGAAAACGTGAATGTTAGAAATGTATTCAACGGTCTAAATTAATGTATTTATCTATTATATTATAATATTTTTATTTTGCAATTAAAATACTTACAATTCCCGCCAGTTTCAAAATAACATTTTAAGGTTTGTGCATAAGATGAAGGTATATAAAATTTGAACCTTCACTTGTATTTGAATTTTCATGTGCCAAAATATATGATGAACTATGTCTTGAACTACATATTTATATTACACTAAAATTCAATTACAAATACATAGTCTTAATGGTGTTCCTCACGACTTACACATTACATCCATGTGTATATATCTTGTTTATCAACGCTCTAGAGATAACCCACGTCTCATAGGGAGCGGTCCCACACCCACATTGATATCGGTGAATTTATTTGAGGTGTCACTGTAACTTGACCCTCAATCTTAAAGATCTATAAACTCATTAAGAGTTATTAACTCATCCTTCATAACGTTACAGTCTCAAAATTTTCACTGTGTCATAGGAATGGGCAAGATGAACTACTCTTCATCTTGTATTATTTAGTGTTTTCACATATTACTCAGTGATTTGTTATCCTGTTGAACCATTACAATTATAACTCCCTCGAACTCGGACTCAAATATGGGATCCATATGCACCCGAGAGTTGGATCGTTACAATATATTGATTCGAAAACAAATGTTCACAATCTGATAGTCGTAGTCTAATAGCCATATTCAAATTCTAAATTCAATAATTATGGAAGTGTGTTCACATTCTTAGTTTAATAGTTGCGGAAGCGTACATCAATATTCAATATATCATAATAGTCTAATAAACAATAAGTGCGGTAGAAATAACACTATAAACTTCAATGTAGAACGATATGATAGAAATCCATTGCCTACATCACTGGGGTGCCTTTTCACCTGAACCCCAAGAAAAGGGAGAATAAACCTCTCCAATAATGTCTATACAATATAAATGGTTCCAAGATTTCTATATCTCAGTTACAAATAAAAGGAAATAAATTAGTATTGCTGCAACAAGCCTTTAGGATAGAGGCCTTGCAAGTATAGTTAGTTTAAAAAATAGTACGGCTAGCTGAGTCCCAACCTGTAAGCAATTTAATTGACTATAGACGATATGAAGCAAAACATAAATTTGAGTACTAGCATGTCCAAAGGTCAATACTTAACTAAATAGAGATTGAAGTAATGAGCATAATCATACTAGTACAAACTGAACAATAATAAAATATCAAACTGAAGTCAATGGTCCAATACAAAGTTTTAAGTTCAAATAAAGAATTCAGAGTTCAATACTAAATACCAAATAAGAATCGGTGACCAAATAAGTAATTCAATATGAAAATCAAAGCTTATAAGTTTAATGACATATGTTAGTTTCAAAAGGTATGTTGTTCAATGATTCAAAGGATTTAGAGTTTAATGTTTTAAAAGCCCAAAGTTTGTATGGTTCAAGGTGTTCAAAATTTGATATTAAAAGTATTTAGAGTTTGATAATTCAAAAGGTTCAATATAAAGTATTCGTATGCTTTAGTCAATCCCACAAGTAGGAGATTTAGTTCCAAACCCCACGAGTAGAGCCAATGTCCTTGTTGTAATGACCTGCTTTGTGTAAAAAGGGAAAATTTGTAATTTTACCCCCATAAGGGTAAAATTATCATTTCACATATTTAAATAGACCATAGAGTGATTTAGGAACCCATTGGACCAAGTTAGAAGTGTAAGACCTAAGTTGAGCCTCAAACCTGTCAAGTTCGAAAGTTATCCTAATTTTGCATTTGGGGTACCTTTATAAGTCCACTGATACAAATCTTGAGACAATTGGAGATCATGCCATAACTTGATGGATATATCTATGAGTTTAATTTTCATCAAAATAAACGGTGTGCAATTATGAGTTCCCTAGAAGAAGTTTTGCTCATTTCCCATAAGGTGTCAGTGTTAACAGGCCCACAGATTTGGGATAACTTCCCTGACCCACCAACACTAATCCCAAGTGAATTAGAGGATGATCAATACTTTGTTAGAAAGGTTATGAAGTATAGTTTCCAACCCAACAAATGTATATTGATTTAGAGTTGTCTATAGAAATTTACGATCATTTTAGTGAGAGGGGGGTAAAAGTTGAGAAAATCTGTTTAGATTGATCCAACTTATTTGGATCGATCCGGGATTGATCCTGTAATGCCCTGCTTCGTACTAAAAGGGAAAAATTATACTTTTATCCTTATAAGGATAAAATTTTTCTTTCACATATTTAAATATATCATAGAGTGATTTATGAACCCATTAGACGAAGCTAGAAGTGTAAGACCTAGGTTTGGCCCCGAATTGGTCAATTATAAAAGTTATCCTAATTTTGCATTTTGGGTACCTTTGTGGGCCAATGCATATAAATCCTGAAAGTATTGGAGGCCATGTAATACCTTTATGAAAAGGTCTAGGATTCTTCTTTCCAAAAAAACAAATGGTGTACAATTATAAGTTTCTTGAAATAAGTTATACTCATTTTCCCACAAGGTGTTTGTGTTGACAGGCCTACAAATTTAGGGTAACTTTCCAAGCCCACTGATATAAATCCCAAGTAAATTAGAGAGTGATACATATTATGTTGGAAATTCCTTGAATTCTAGTTTTCAACCCAACAAGCGGTTCTCAAAAAGGAGTTTTCTAGAGAAAGTTATGGCCATTTTAGTGTAAATGGGTCAAACTTGGAAAAAGGGCATCCGGATGGATCCGACCCATGCTGAATGGAGCCACACTTAGTAGATTGATCTGACCACTATCCGGATTGATCCAGGATCTCATAGATTTACCAAAATCTTCTTAGAACAGTGTCGGATCTATCCGTTATCCTTGTGGATTGATCCGATACCCCTTTGGATTGATCCGACACCCTTCGGATCGATCCGAATTGACCCAGGTTTTGTTTTTTTGTTTTTGTTTTTAAAGTCTATTCAAATTTTTTTCATTTTAAGAGAGTGTGGGACCCCCAAATCGACCCAAAACCCTAGAAATATGTAAGAAAAACACTTATAAAGTATCATTTAGGTCTTTAGACCCATTTATAACAAAATGAGTAAGGATTAGAGAGTTTTGGAGAAGAAGGTTGGAGTTATTCCCCAATTGGGTAAGTTTCACTCTCAACCATGGAAATCCTTCTAGATTAGCTTATTTTCTATTAGAACTTCCTAGTTTCATTATTCTATTGTTATAACTATATCTATTTTACAGAATAATGTGAATAGAGGTTGAAGTGAAGGTTTCTTGCTTGGGGATTTTAGATTTGAGCTTTGGTAAGTAAATCTAGCTTTTTATAGTTGATTTGATGTAAATTCCTTTTTGGACTCCTTTGATCCTTGTGTTTTAATTATGAAAACTCATTGAAATTTCTGAAAACTATGTGAAATCATTGTATCTAAGCTTTTCATAAGTAAATATTGCATATCAAGGATGATGTAGTGTATTTTCCTCTTTGATCCTTTTAGATCTCTATGTTTTGGTTATGAAAACTGTTTGAAACTTCTAAAATGTTTGGAAGTCTTGATCTAAATCTTTGAATCTTGGACTGAAGCTTCTCTCATAAGTTAATATTGCTTACTATGGGTTTGATGATGTAAATCATCTTTGAATTCTTTTGATCTTTGTGGAAACTCTTTGGAATCTCTAAAAGTATGTGAAAAATCATGCTCAAAGCCATTGACCCTTGTGATTTCTAGAATATAAGCTCCTCTACTAAGTAAATCTTGCTTACTATGGGGATTTGAGGTGAATTCCTCTTGTGATTTCATATTATGTGATGGTATACATGGAGTTCTCTGAGATTGTTAGAAATATTTAAATTCAATCCCTTGAATCATCTTATATCTATGATTTTCAGCTTGTTTCTTAAGTTTTCATGGTCTTTATGCTTGGAATGACTCTTCTCTTATTGGAATCTCAGAAAATTCTGTAGATCTATGTTTTGAACCATTGAATCTTGTTTATTCTTTAGATTTACACTTATTTTGTGAAATATTATTTATCTTAGACATTGTGTGGACTGATTTCCTTCAAAGAATCCTTTAGAACATGTAAAGTCTGAATTTTTCTCATGTGAATCTTTGAGAATCTGTGTGAAGTTGTGAATCCATCAAGATCTCTTATATTTATGATCAATTTGAAAGATAATCTTACATTGCATTTTTTTAACACTAAAAGTGATATTGGCTGATCTCTATGATTTGATTAATTGGAAAACATGTGAATTTCTGAAATTTCTATGGAAATATATGGAACTTTATGCATCTTATGTGATTTGTGAGCCATGTGAACCTTCGAATCCTATTATATGTTTGAATCATTGACTCTATAAGAAATCCTAGTGGAATCATTGTGACTCTAGATTTATGAATATCGAATTATACTCTAACATCGAATCAAGTGAACCATGTTCATCTGAAATGATTGATTTATGAAAATGTGATGCTTATGATTTCTTTACACATTATACAAACATTCTGATTATTAAAACTATGTGGACCTTCGGACTTATTGATGTGAATATCTTTTTGAACTTCAAATATATGAACCCCACTCGTAGGGCGGTATGTGAGCACTCGGAGATATTGAGCTCCACTCATAGGGCAGTATGCTAGTACTCGGAGATATTGATGTTGGGCGGTGTGCAAGCATTAGGAGATATTGAGCCCCACTCGTATGGAGGTATGCGAGTACTTAGAAATATTGAACTCTACTCATAGGGTGGTATGAGAGCACTCAGAGATATTAAGCCCCACTCGTAAGGTAGAATGTAAGCACTCGGTGGTATGCGAGCATTCAGAGATATTGATTCTTACTTGTAGGGTAGTATGCGATCACTCGGAGATATTGAGCCCCACTCGTAGGGTTGTATGTG
The DNA here is from genome assembly GCA_025762735.1 of Platanus orientalis. Taxonomy (NCBI): domain Eukaryota; kingdom Viridiplantae; phylum Streptophyta; class Magnoliopsida; order Proteales; family Platanaceae; genus Platanus; species Platanus orientalis. The sequence continues at coordinate 17,204 of JAOXJP010237193.1, read as the reverse complement.
AGCACTCATAGATATGTGAAACTATGTAGACCTTTAAACTTATTAATGTGAAACATTTTGGATTTTGAACCTTTGCCCCATTTTGGGTCCTAACACTGGGCTAAGTGTGCCTTTTTTACTCTTTGGATATTGAATATTAGACCTTCAGATTTTAAACTTTAGACTCTTTCAAATATTGAACCTTGCAAACTTTAGACACTTTGACCATCGAACTCAAAATACTTTAAATCTTTGAACTTCAAATATTGAACACCCAAACATTGTGAACCATGTGGATTCCAAACACTTTGAGCATCAAACTCTGAACACTCCAAAATCATAAAATATCAGATCTCTCGAGACTAACATATGTCATCAAATTTGTGAACTTTGACATCCACATTGTATTATTATTCAAACTTAGATCTTTATATTGGATCATTAACTTTTGTTTGACAAGCGATTATTGTTACTTTATACTAGCATGATTGTGATTATTATTTCAATATATGTTTAGCTTAGTATTGACCTTTAGACATGCTAGTGCTCAGATCTGTGCTTTACTTCATTTTATTTATAGTTTGCTAGATTGCTTACAGGTTGGGACTAACCTAACCATTTGTTTTTTTTTTTTCAAACTGACCCCTATTGTAGGTCTTCCATTTGAGGGACTTGTTGTGACATCCATAGCTTCGTTTATTTTATTTGTATCTCTACTATGGACACATTTTGGGACCCCTTTTATATTAGGTCCATATTTTCAAGTTCATTTTTTGTTCCCTTGTGTATATTTGGGTGAGAGGGCACCCTTATGATGTGCTTATTGATTACTCTGCTATAGTGATTGTTATTGGAGAGTTTAGAGATAGTCCTAATGCGGCTCATTATTATTGGACTATTATGATCTATGTGATTTTGATTTATGCTTCCACGATTATTAGAATGAGAATTTGATAATGCTTCTGCAAATTTAGTGATTTTGACTATTGAATTAAATGAATTTATAGACTTGAAGAAATTTGAGATTGTGAAATTGTGGACTATTATACTTTAGGTAAAGCAACTCATGTTTGGGCTAGTATTATTATTGACTAGTGGACTGTGAATAGTAACAAATCCAAATCCGGGGTGATACGGATCCATATATGAGTTTGGGTTCGGGAGAGATACAACAACCCCCCACTACAACTCATCGCGTCATAAGGCGACCCCTCATGGATATCCCTTGTGACCCATCACCCCTTTTGGCGATCTCTCGCAGTCTTAGACTGTCTTTTCTAGCTTTGACCCTTGTGAGAAAAATGACCATAACTTTCTCCAAAAAATTTGGATTTATGCATCATTTGATGCACTGGAAATTAGACTCAACTTTTCGATGATGTTGGCTATGAATCCAAATTGTCTTGGGATTCATGCCAGATCTCCAACAAAGTTAACCCAAAACACATTTAGGGTAGCTTTCAAAGTTGGATAATTTGTGGTCCAACTTTGGTTCCAAACTTTTTACTTGGTCTAAAGGATTCCTAAACCACTCTAAGGTTTATTTAAAACGTGTGAAATGACAATGTCACCCTTATAGGGGTAAAATTACATTTTTTTTCCCTTTAAGTTTAACACAGGGTGTTAGCTTAGACCCTAAAGTCTAGTATATTAACTCTTAAAATGGTCTGGTTTATTAGAGAGTAGGGTAAGTTGTTTTGTTGCATTTGGGAAAGATGTTGGGCACCCAACCTCCCACCTTTTTGGGGTGGCTTCTCGTAACATGTATGTCATAAGGTGCCATAGGGGTGTGTTCATTTTTGAATGTAGATTTACTAGTCTGGACCCCTAGTGTTGTGTGATCACTATAGTTGCACTCAAGACATAGTCTTAAGCTGCCTACATACCCGATCTTGTGTGGTTAGGATTCCTAAGGTTTTATCGTGATCAAACGGCATGTGGTTTTGGGGGTATTGTGTGTGTGCAAGTCTTGGTAGTCAAATATGTTTGACTATGAGAGTGGTTTAGGGTGGGTTCATTTTAGCTCATTATATATTTACAGAGTATTTCACGCTGTGAAAACATGTAAAAAGTTTATTGAAGATGGACCGAGACTATGGTGTACCAAGGGTGGTCTTTTAGGTGAGGCTAGTGGGTCCCATAGGCTTAATGCTTGAATTCAAGTTCAACGCTTGAATTTGAATGCTTAACACCTGAATTTCATTTAGTGAGGAATTCGGGTGTTAAACACTTAAATGCCCAGAAGTAGGCCCAACCTCACTTCTGAAGCTGACGAGGGGTTACTAGAGTATAGAGGATGGTTGGCCACATAATTAGTTGGTCTCATAGACTTGATGACTAAATTCAAGCCCTAAGCCTGAAATTCATAGTGTGGGCATCGTGTAACACCCCACCCTATGACGCATATATTACTGAACACGTGTTATACTTAAAATGTTAACACATGTCATATAATTTCTATAACATTGGATCACTTAAATGCATATATATTGATCTAAACATTGACATAAATTTAGAAAGACACTAACAAAAATTTAGAAATAATTTGTGAGTAAAACTTATACCATTGAATAGACACGAAAGTCTAAAGTCTTATGCAACAAATAACAAGTGAAATAGACATCAAATGAAAAAGTTAAAGGCAATTTACTAAGCAAGAAAAAAAAGGGTAAAGGACATGACAATTTATGAAGTTGTCCCAGACGGATGACACAACTTCATAAGTCGATATCTATCAATCCCGTTGGAATTACCCTACAATTAATATATGTTTGGAAATATCTATTATTCTACTTTCTAATGCGACAAACGATGACTGAATTGAAGTTTCCTAGAAGAAGTTATGACAATTCTCCTAAAAAGTGTCTATGTCATCTAGTGTGGTCTGAAATAGTAGATTTTGGGGTAATTTTAAGAATACACAAATAAAAATGTAGAATGAATTAGAAAACAATCTATATATTCTTGGAAAGCTCTTGAAGTTTAGTTTTCAAAAAAAAAAAAAAAAAGGCGAGTGAATCGGAGTTTTGTAGGAAACATTATGGCTATTTTCCCACTGAGTGTTTATGCTGGAAACAAAGTTTAGCGAGATGACGTAATTAAAGCAAAAAATTCAGTATAATCGTGATTTTTACAAAATTTTAAGGACTTTTTCACTAGAGACCTATCTAAACACGAAATTAAAATTTAGGGTTGGTATTTAGGCTTATAAAAACTTAGAAATTCATGAGAAAGATGACATTTTGAAGATGTTTTGTAAGAGTAGGGATTTTGAAGAGAAATGAAGAGAAAAATCTAGGTTTTACAAAGATTTGAGGATTTTCCTAAAAAACAAAGCTACGAACGATTTTTGCACACCAAGAGGTAAGAACACATGTAAACTATTGTTTTATTTTGATTCTATAGGCTTCATTGTTAATCTCATTTTGTAAAAGATTTTAATCGTTTTGTTTTGGATTTGAAACATTTAAAGTTCTTAAAAGCTTATTTTGTAAGAATATAACTAAACTATTGTCTTGTTTTCATTCTTTAGGTTCTTACAACTCCATTGATTCTGTTTTACAAAGGTTTTAATTGTTTTTGAACTGGATTTGAATCTTTTTTCATTGATTTTGGTTTTGCTTAAAGATCTAAAATATGGTTTTGAAAGAGATAAAATAGTTTTACAAGAACATGATGTTAAAGTAATTTGTCTTCTATTCTACATGATTTTTAAAGAATTGAATCACCGATTTTGAATTTGTTTTATATTATTAATACATGTAGAACTATGTTTTTATGAAAAATTAATATTTTTAAAAGAGGATTTTATTCCAAAAATTGTAATGACTATTTTAAGAATTGTTTTGATCTTCTAAATAATTTTAGAGGTAATAATTTACTGATTTACAAGAAATTATATGTTTAATTCGTTGATTTATTCTTAGTGATCTTAAATTTTATTTTTGAAAAAGAAAAGTTTTGATTTTGATGTTTTACTGTTAATGATTCTTAAGAGTATTGTTCTAGACAGATTTGATATGTTTTAAAAACATGTTCTATAGATTGTGCCTTGTTGGATCAAATAAGTTCTTATATATTATTTTGACTTAAGTTAATATAAAGAATTGTTATATGTTGCTTCTATGAACTACATGATTTGATTAAAACTGCAAGAGAATGATATGTACTGTTAGAAAGCCACCTTGCCCATCAAGGGGAATTATTGATGGAACCCTTCCCACCTGGGTATAATCGGTGTGAACTGTTATGGATCCTTAATACTTGTCATATAAGAGGTAGTAATAACCCTTCTCAGCTGGGTATAAATGTTGTGAACTAGACTCTTCTCAGTTGGGTTTAAATGCTGTGAACTAGACCCTTCTCAGCTGGATTTAAATGCTACGAACTAGACCCTTTTTACCGAGGTTTCAATGGGGTGAACTGTTGTATGTTCTAGCTTGATAGTAGATATATGTTTTGTTATGTTCTGTTCCGTTCTAGCTATGATACAAAATATGACCTGATTTGTTTCGTTCTATAAGTGTAAAAGTATATGTTATCACTGATTTCTGTTCTGTACATGAAACTCTAATTTTTATTAAATGTTTAATAATGTATAAGATTGATTTATGAATTATTATGCATTTTCAATTGTAAATATAAAAGAATCTGTTTAGTTTCTGAAATTGTGCTAAGACTTGATCCATTGTTTCTATTGATTACTGTTTTCTTGCTAAGTATATCAAACTTTCCCCAATCTGACACCATAGATGATGAGGAGATCACAAAGTAGCGGTTCCAGATAGAGACAGTTAGATATCGGACACTTATTTATTTCAGTGATTATTTAGATTAGAGACTTTATTTATTTCAGTATAGTTATTTCAGTTTAAATTTCAAGGAATGTAATAAGTTAGGGATTTTAGTATTTGATTTCAGTTGATGGATTTAATTATGTCAGATTATTTATTTAATTAAATGGGAATGTTAGGTATTGTTTATAGACTATTTATAGGATTATGGTTTATGAGTTATATGATTTTATACAGGTCATACTTATGGGAATGTGATTGATTATGTGATTATTAGACAGTGATCGAAGCATTATTTCACTACGTATGAATGAAAAGAAAAAAACTTATACAGGTTAAGAATAAATGAATTGAATGAAAAGTAAAATGATGTGTTAATGTCATGTGTCGAAATTCATGGCCCTATGGGTACGGGTTTCGAGGCGTGACACTACTATACCCCTTAAACTTCTTCACATGGACTTGGCCGGTCCAATTAAAATAGTGAATCTAGGAGGGAAGAAGTATTTCATGGTTGTGGTTGATGATTTCTCTAGATACACTTAGGTAGCATTCCTAAGGGAGAAATCTGAAGCTTTCAATGAATTCTTAAACATTTGTAAGAGAATTCAAATTGAAAAAGATCTAACCATAAAGTGAATCTAGAGCGACCATGAAAGAGAATTTGAGAATCACAAATTCTCAAAATGGGGTAGCTAAAAGGAAGAATATAACTCTTCTTAACATGGCTACAACAATGCTTTCAAGAAAAAACATAGCCAAAAGGTTTTAAGCTGAGGCAATTAGCACAGTGTGTTATGTCTCTAACCATGTTGACCATAGACTGGGGACATCCAAAATGCCCTATGAATAATGGAGTGGTAAAAAGCCAACTGCTAAATACTTTAAAGTATTTGCTAGCATTTACTATGTTCTTCGAGATAGAGAATATCTATGCAAGTTTGATGAGAAGAGAAATGAGGTCATACTCTTAGGATACTCCGCTACTAGTAGAGCTTACTGTGTCTACAACATTAGGACTCGCTTAATGGAGGAGTCAATAAATGTAGTGATAGATGACTTTGAGGCAACATATGAGTAAGGAAACTTGCTAGTGGTGTTGTCTAATCATGAGAATGAGAGCTCATCTCAAGTAGATATTGAGAAATCCCAAGAGGATCAAGGAGAATGCTTTTCTCAATCTAGCTCCGAGGTTGAAGTCGAAGAGATTCAACTTAAACCTAAGGACAAAAGGCTCACTAAAGGATTATCATGTGAAGACATCATTGGTGATCCAAACATTGGAGTGAAAATAAGAAGACAAATAGAAAACATCCTTAGTCACCTTTGTTTCACCTCCAAGATAGAGTCAAAAGGTGTTAAAAAGGCTTTAAATGATCCAGATTGGATCCTAGCCATGAAAGAGGAACTAAATTAATTCCAAAGGAATGATGTATGGTTTCTCACCAAAAGGTCTACTAATAAGAATGACATCGGTACCAAATGGATCTTTAAGAACAAACATGATAAACATGGTATAGTGATAAGGAACAAGGCTAGGTTAGTTACAAAGGGGTATGCTTAAATAGAAGGCATTGACTTTGAGGAGACATTTACCCTTGTTGTGAGGTTAGAGTCTATTAGGATCCTCTTGTCCATAGCATGCTATTTAAAATTCAAACTATATCAAATGGACATCAAGAGCGCATTCCTAAATGAAATTCTTCAAGAGGAAGTATACGTTGAGCAAGTTAAGGGATTTATAGACCCTCACTTGCCTAACTACATATACAGACTCAAGAAGGCATTGTATGGTTTCAAATGAGCTTGGTATGAAAGACTCATAAAGTTCATTTTTGATCATCATTTTGATCAAGGAAGCATTGACAAAACACTTTTCATTAAGAAGCAAAATGGTTACATACTCATTGCTTGAATATATGTAGATGATATCATTTTTGGGTCTACTAGTGAGGAGATGTCTCATGGTTTTGCATAAACAATGAAATCAGAATTTGAAATGAGTATGGAAGGAGAACTAAGGTTCTTCCTAGGTCTTCAAATGAAGCAAACAAAAGCAATGAAATTAGATTTTGAGATTAGTATGGAAGGAGAACTAAGGTTCTTCCTAGGTCTTCAAATGAAGCAAACAAATGATGACATCTTTTTGAGCCAAATCAAGTTTACCAAAGACCTAGTCTCTAAGTTTGGATTGCGAAAGTCCAAACTAGCTAGCACCCCCATTAGCACAAGTGACAAAATCACTAAAGGCATTGAATGAACTGAGGTCAATTCCACCTACTAAAGGAGCATTATTGGGAGTTTGCTCTACTTGACTACAAGTAGACTAGACATTGCATTCAGTGTAGGTGCGTGTGCTAGATATCAAGCTGCCTCTAAAGAATCACATCTCAAGGTAGCTAAGAGGATTATCTGGTATGACTATGGGGCTACGGAGTTTGGGCTCTGGTACCTATTTGACATCACATCTAAGATTATGGGATACTCAAATGCTAACTGGGATGACGATGTGGAGGATTACAAGAGCACGAGTGGTAGTTGCTTCTACATAGGCAACCGTCTTATTTCTTGGCATAGCAAGAAATAAAACTCCATCTCATTATCAACTGTCGAGGTTGATTATATTGCAGCCGGTGGTGGATGCATCCAACTCTTGTTGTTAAAAATGCTAAGAGAGTACAAGTTGGAGCAAGGCACCATGAGTCTATTCATAGACAACAAGAGTGACATTGACATCTATAAGAATCTTGTCCAACACTCTAGGACAAAACACATTGACATAAAACACCATTTCATTTACCAATTGGTGGAAGAAAAGGTTGTATCCTTGCATTATATCAAGACCAAAGATCAATTAGCAGACATCTTAACCAAACCTTTTGATTTCAATCAGTTTAAGTATCTTAGGAGTGCTATTAGATTATGCACCATTTAGGGGAACCTTTTTTTTTTTGTTTTCCCAAGGTTATGGTGTAGTGAAGGAAATGTCAAGGGTGAAGGGAGGTTTGGGTAGTACTGTGGTAGAAAGTGGGGAGATCCTACTTTAGATACTGAGCAAAACTGCTCAAGACCCACAGTCGAAATTGATTGTTAGATTCATTATCGGTTTCACCTAAATTCATTTCGGATCTCGTAATCGATTTTTCCCAAATCTATTACAGATCTCACAATCGATTTTGAGGGTAATCTGGACCAAAAATTTGTATGCGATTTAAAAGACCCAAAACACCCATTTTTTCTACTTTTCTCCCATATGAACTAGTGTTTGGGCTCCCCAAAGCCCTCTTTCTTCACCCTCTTGATTTCACACTTCAGATTTTGCTTTGTCGCTTTGCAATCATGCCTCATCGCATAAAATGGGCATCTAATAAGGGTGAATCCTTTCCAACCCTTCTTGGAATCCAGGGAAGTGTCCTATAGTTGGATCACCTCCCCATCCTTATTCTAAGAGGAATGTGGAGTCCTTCTCACCATGTCGAGATGACACAAGTCTGGAGAGATACCAAAGGATCTTCTCCCACAGAGCGATCATCATAAAAAGGACCGTCGATCCAAAGACACTACGAACAGCCTGCTTGACTGAGTTGCTCAAGGGGAGGCAATGGATGCCTCTCATTTTAGTTTCTAGACCAGTACAGGAGGAGGCTGTGCATATCTTTTATGCAAACTTTTTCGATATCAACAATGAGGAGCACTCATTTTGGTTCATGGTTGGTGATGTCCTGGTGTAGGTTAGCCTGATCATCATCTCGTGTCTACTTGGGGTTCCACATCTTCAAAACCCCATCATCTTCCCAATCCACTGACTCACCCTGGAGCAGAAGGATGGAATGGTCGAACGGTTATGTGGCCAGTTTGTAAACTGGTCTAAGAAGTTACACAAGGACTGTAGGCCCATTACTTAAGTCCTTTATCTTATATTCACGTATAACATCCTTCCCACCACAAACCAAAGCATCCTTACTGATGACCCATCATACCTGATAGATGCAATCCTCAACTCTCAAAGGATCAATCTTTCAACCATCATCTGCTACATGATGATCAGGGCGCACAAGGTGACACACTCCATGGGTAGTCTTCCTACCCTCATCACTCAGATTCTATAGGCTACCAAGGTGCCCTTTAAGGTGGCACCCAAGGGATGTAAGGATGGGAGAGCTGTAGGGCATGACACTCTCTAGAAGATGGGTCTCATTGAGAAGACCGTGGGTTCATCCTCCTTGACACCTAGACCATCACAATCTTGCTCCACTTCTGTCAAGTCCACCATGATGGGCTTCCTCCACAAGCTCATGAGGAAACTCTCTAAAGTCCTGAAGAATCAAAGGACCCTGGCCTCAAACCAAAGGCAATTGGTGGCATGCTACAATGCATATCATCCTGAGCATCCCATTAAGTTGGGCTTTGTGAGTGGTTCTAACTCTGATGTCGAGCCAGAGGGAGATGAGGCCTTCGACATTCCTTCATTATAGATGTGAGAGGACCCTCACTCTAAGGAGGAGGAGGTAACTAGTGGTGGTGGTGACTCTGTTGTGACCAGTGCAACAGGAGATGAGGAGGAGGGAGAGGATGATGATGAGGAGGAGGACAGCGATGAGGATGATGATGATGATGCAGGAGCTAATCAGGTCATTGCTACTGAGAGCAGTGCCTCTTAGTTTGAGTGATTCTTAGGTTTCACCCACCTTTGTCTTTGTGTATAGATGGTTCCACCCTCTAGGGGCTGATGTTAGATTTTTGTCTTCTATTCCTTGTACCTAGGAGGAATTCCCCAGTTGACTCACTTTTGTAGCCCAATAGGCATTAACCTTGGTTTAATGATATATATTTTTTGCCCACTTTCTCTTCCATTGTTTGGCTACTTGTATGCATACTCTACTTGCTTGTCAATTCTTGCCAAAAAGGAGGAGAGTTAGTCAAATCCACATGCAATTTATGGTGGTGTGAGAGTGAGGAGGAGACACTCATCACATAGGACACACAAGGGAGACATAGGGTGAGAAAGTTAGAGAGGTGTGAGAATCTACACACTTAGTGAAAGCACTAAAATAGGGGGAATATAAATCAACCCAAAACAGAACAACTCAACATGTAATTTATTGTCAATTTCATATATTGTCTAATGCCCACTATTGCTCAATTATACTACTTATATCTTAGTCTTTTGGCATGAGAAAGGTCATTATTTTGTGGTTGTATTTGTAGGGCTTATTGACTTAAAGCATAAGTGATGAACATCAAACTGTTGAATTGAAATGTCTATTCTTGTGTATTGTTTAAGTCCAAGTATTTGGGTTGTGGGGAACCATGTATCTTGTATATATATATATATATGTGTGTGTGTGTGTGTGTGTGTGTGTGTATTTGGGTTTTGCCATGGAATTGATAAGGGGGAGATTATTGATGTATGTTAATCCCATGGTCAATTGGGTAGTGGTAGAAGTTTTGTAGGTGCCCTATCATTTCAAAAGTTCAACACATGAAGCCTAGAAGGACTAAAGACTTAAGGAAGAGATTGGAAAGTTGGCACACCATGGAAGGTATAAAGCATGCATGCATATCATATTGAATGCCTTAAAATGAACCTAAACATGGTTTAGGTTACACAGATGCCCAAGTCAAGATACCTAAGGATAGACCCCAATTAAGTGCCTAAATAAAAAATTTAGAAAATGGGAGTCGAAACCGATTGTGGATTTCTCAATCGGTTTTGCTCATGAGTTTTGACTAGCAATATGAGTTTTCAAAGTTTTTCTCAAACTTGAAATCGGTTTCAAAACTTGCAATCAATTGCGAGTCTGTACAACAGCCGAAATGGATTGCTTGATCTAAAATCAATTTCGAGCCCAAATTGATTACGGATTAAACAATCGGTTTTGAGGGCACTTTTAGAATATTGTTTTATCACAAAATCCAAGGAGAGATTTTTGAAATTTGAACTTAAATTTTCATATCCAAAGGTCCAAGATGCTCTCCTTTGTAAAATATTCATGGGTGCTCCTCACTACTATAAAAAACATATTTTTCCTTAGGGTAAGGGATCTCCAACACTCCAAGCATTCTTTGAGAGGGCTAAGAGGCATACTATTTTGAGAGCCTTTTCCATTGTACAAACCTCAATTGCCCATAGATTTTGAGCTTAAGTAACTAGCATACAGTATTATATTCTCTCTCTTTCTCTCCTCTTGAACACTACTATACTACTATTGAGGAATTGTGGTGAGCACTTTCCCTAGAGGAAACTCGCATTTCGTTGAGCTCAAGGAGCACTTGAGCGAAGTACTTGGAACTTGTGGGTAACTAAGGCAAACTAGCTCAACAAGGAGCACCCCACTAATGTGCAACTAGCAACATCAACAAACTTATGGTAATATTTTCTTAACTTTGCATTCATTTGCATTTATATTCATTGTTGTTCTTTCTTTACTTCCGCCAGAGACACTAGAAGCTTGACTACCTCCGCTGGAGACTCAGAAGTAGTATGCACTCACCGCACTCACCGGAGACACCGAGTGTTATTGTTTAACTTGCTTGTGATAAAGTAGTTAGATTTGTATATTGGCCTAGGTTGTAATAGTACCTAAATGAAATAAACTTAAGCTCGGTAGTGAGCTTTAGAAGAGTGGACATAGGCCCGAGTGCCAAACCACTATAAATCTCTTGTTGTGGTTTGTGTTGTGTGATTGCTTGTCTCTTTATCTTTATGCTCTCTACTACTCTTGCCTATCATATATTTGACATTAAACTTAAGTAGACATATTGGAGAACAGACACACACCTTTGGGCTAATTTAAAAAAGGGATTAATAACAACCATAAGATAAATTTAAAAAATAGGTTAATTAATTGAGAAATCCTATTCACCCCCTCTAGGATTACTTTAGAGCAATTTTAGTAACATCTAAAGTGCCATATCAAGAAAAGAATAGCCAAATAATGCGTCTTTACAATTAACAAAATTTCATTACACTTCAGAATAGAAAAAAAAACCAAAAACAAAGAAAAGAGAAAATTGCAAGACAGATTGTGTTGGTTGTCAACAAAAATTTTTATCTTGTCACCGGGTCAACCCGTATGGATTTCCGATTCAAGTTATCAAAATGACAAGTTCAATAATGCCTTTAGACCAAGGACTTTTGCAACAGAACAATAACACCCAATTTGATAAAAGATAGAACTTTCATTAATTGGAAAAAAGCATAACATGAATAAAAGATGTACCTTTAGATAGATTGTCGTAGTCCTTCTCTTAAAGTCAAGGGAGAACTTTGTTGAATCCGACTATGAGATACAATCAATTTTCCTGATACAAGACTTTGAGGAAACTACTAACTAGACCTAGGTTAACTGCTACTGATATTTTACAATAAAGATAAATAATTTGATATGTGTTTGAATCCCTTATTCTATTGTAATCTTCTCTATTTATAAGATTTCTTTGATGGCTTTAATGGCACCACTGTTGCTATCCATGTTTCCACGTTTGCTCATAACCGTTTATAGGTTTGAATTGCGGTTTCACTTGCTGGTTGATCCAAATAGTAGTCCTCCTTCTTTGTTGACTAACCTAAACCATGGGTTCCCAAATTCCTAATTGGCCTAAACTACGGGTCCCCCACTCGCTGACTGGTTTGCCCATTACTTGTATGTGTGGGACAATTGTCAAGTGTTGCTAGGCTTTAACCTTTTTATCTTTCATCCGACATATTACACTCGGTAACTGCCCGTTAAATCATTACTTGTTTTCATGTGTCATTCATTGATTGGTGGATTTCAAATTATGGTCTAACAAATGCTCTCCACATGTGTTTGGTTTAGATCCTAACTAGACATGTATAACCTCCTTCTTATCAGATTTGTGTATCTAGACTATATTGATTATCCTTAATGGTTCGCGTCTCAAGGATGTAACCGATTTGACTATGTAATCCCAAATGATGCCATTTTAAGGACGAAATATCTTCTGGATTTGATTGCTTCCAAGATTTGTCCAACTTCCATTAATCTTGAGTTGAACGAACACCAGTTTCTTCGTGAAAGACTGAGCCGTCTTCGATTTCTTCCGTAACCCTTCCCTTTATGAGTCTATAAATACCAACTTAAAGTTCCAATCCATGTTCATCATTCTTCAGCATGATCACATCCTATTACCTCTATGACTATGTCATCAGACCTTGATACTCTAGAGTGGTTTCAAACTTCGTTAAATGTTTTAACTTTATTTCCTAGCATGCACCTGATAACCAGGTTTCCTTGCTCATGAGAATGTTAGTCATTAACTTCTCAAGTCATATTCTCAACTTGGCCCACCACTGTAGTACAGCTGAAGGATGGGTGTTTCATCTTAAGTCTCCTTATTTCAAGGAGTTGTATGAGCGCATGGTTTTGCTATGTGACCCTAGAGTATATCTTAGGTCATGGAAGGCTACCTTACAGATTGGGAGATGGCATCATCCACAACTTTGGAGATAGAGTCCCTCTTTACATGCGGCGTCCTCGACAGATGGGGACGGGAGCAAAGCTAAGAAGAGGCACACTAACTTGAGACCCTTCCTTTCTTTGCTCCTTGAGCTTGGATCTACAACACTAGAGACTCTTGAGGTGACATCAAGATAAATGGATGCTCCTAATCTAGATCTCTTTGGCCTCTAACAATGTACAAGTTGAATAGTTTCTGCTGAAACCTATGCTCAATCTTATTCACTTCCAACCTCAACGCTCTATTTCGACCACTTATGGGCCATTTTAGGTTCTAAGAAATGATGTATAGTCTCGATATGAGCCTTCGACATCACTTTGCTATTTCTAGGACATTTTTTCCCTTAGACATTGTTTTCTTTGAGAAGGGTCTTTGTAAACTTTGACTTATATGTAATGAAAGTTTTGTTTGGACATTTTGTTCTAGGATTATTTACTTTGCCATACTATTGAACCCTTTTGTATTATAGAACATTCCTTGTCCTCGCATCAGCCATAGCATTTGGCTCAAGTTAACTGGTATATGACTTTTTTTGCCTTCGAAATCCCCCTTTTGACAAGGAGGCTTATATAATTCATCATTGAATCTTACCTCGGTATGCTCTAGTTGACATATGTTGATTTCCAATGTCTTGCTGTTCTGATTTTGTCTTTTCCACACAGATGGTCATCTTGCCATGCTTGGCTTTTCAACATTTAGAAGTGTTCCTGTCTTTCTGGGCACACCATCGAGTTTGTCTCTCTTTAAACCATCTTGATCGATTATTCTAAGGCCTTCAAATATTGTGCTTCTAGGGTTGAATCTTTCATTGCTAAGTCCTTCAAACAATGACTCTCCCCTAATGAGAGATTTTTCATTTATGACCCTCCTTTTGGTTAAGATCATGTTCATCGAGCCCAAGTTGTTAGGCCAATGGTGTAAACTGTTCATCACTTTCTCAGCCTCTTGACTCTTTTCAACCTCATTGAATGTCGAGTTGCTATTCATACGCGAGTTAAATGATGGAAAGAGATGCCACTTTAGTTTTTGGGCTTCAACCTCTTGTTTGAATAATTGTTCACCTTGACACTTAACACTCATGCCTCTTGAGTCGAGGTCACTATTACGGTCTTTCCATGACCACCCTGCTCAGATTTTACACCTTACATCGATCGTGGTTAAATCAATTCCAATTAGCCTCGAGACTATGGTTCTTCTTATCTTTTAGGTTAATCGCATGTCTTTGTGCTCAACAATTATTTGACATCTCTTACCGGTTAACTTGTTGATCATGGGTATGCCAATGTCCCTTTGTATTGGGATACAGTTGGATTATGCTATCTTTATGTCACACACCATTTGACGTGCCAATTCCCCATCTGACCCTTTCATTATGACCATTGAGTTTAGTCTTTGGTTCAAGCCTCAAGGTACACATTTCATCATGACTTTATCGAACATTTTTAATAAATTCTCAATTCTATCCCTGTAAGGAACCAGAGCTGGACTTATGCATTTGTAATCTCCCATAGTTTAGTTTATCACTAGCTGTGAATCTTCACAGACTTTGAGGAATCTTGCTCATAAGTCTTTTAGGACCTCGAGCCCTTGAATTAAAGCTTTGTATTCAGTTTAGTTGTTGGTAAACTCATCTTCAAGCTTGAAGCTGAACTCTATGGTTGTCCCTTTAAGGGATTGGAAAACCACTCCTGCACCGAATCCTTACCTAGTCTTGAACACATTGTAGTATAATTGCCACGAGGTGAGGCTGACATAATCATCTTCGATTTCTATATGAACTGGCTGACACAGATGGTCAGCCAATAAATCTACTAAGGCATGACCTTTCATGGCCTTTTGTGGGATATAAACGAGATGGAACTTGAAGAGTGCTAAACTCCACTTCCCTATTTGACCTTTCACTATAGGTTGTGATAGCATGTATTTTACGAATCAGTTTGAGCTACAACATACACCACATGTGAAAGAAGATAATGTCTCAATTTTACTAATGAAAAAAATAGAGTTATACACAATTTCTCTATCATTGAGTAGTTACATTCTGCTTTCTGCAGGACTCAACTTAAGTAAAATATGGACTGCTCATAGCCATCTTCATTGTCTTGGGACCAAAACTTGCAATCAAGTTCTTAGTAGTTGAGATATACAACTTCAAGGGTTTGCCTTTTCTAGGTGGAATTAACATGAGTGGCCTTAACAAGTAATCCTTGACTTGTTTGAAGGTTTATTGGTCTTTCCATCAAAACTCTTTGTTTCCTTTCATCCGAAGTAGAGGTGAGAACACCTTCATTTTTCCTACCACATTTGAGATGAAGAGTCTTAGAAAATTAATCTGTCCAAGTAACCTCTGCAACTTTTTCTTTGTAGAAGGTGGTCCAGCTTGGATGATTGCTTTGGCTTTGTTTTGGTTTGTCTAGATCCCTCGGCTATGTATCGAGAAACCACGAAAGTTACCTACGTTTATGCCAAAAGCATATTTCAAAGGATTCATCTTTAATTGATGTTTCATCATTATGAGGAATCCCTTTTCTAAGTCAAATAGATGATCATTGAAGCATTGGGACTTCACGATGATGTCATTGATGTCTACCTCCTTGAATTTCCCTATCATATCATGGAACAAATAATTCATGGCTCGCTAGTAGGCGGTTCCAGTGTTTTTTAAGCTAAAAGACATAACTACCCATTCAAAAGTTCCTATCAAACCAGGACATCGAAATGTTGTTTTATGCCTATCTTTTTTGGCTATGAATATTTGGTTGTAGCCCAAGTGACCATCCATGAAATAAATTATTCTATGCTTAGTAGTCCCATCGACCAACAAGTCAACTATAGGCATAGGGTATTTGTCTTTCGGAATGATTGCATTAAGTTTTCAAAAGTCTATACAAATGCTAGTTTCCCGTTCTTCTTGACTACTAATACTACATTTGATAACCATTGAACATACTTGGCATGGTGGATAAAAATAACATTGAGCAGTCTCTTGATTTCCTCTTTAACCTTTAACACTACTTCACTGATCATTCGTCAAGGTGGTTGTTGGAAGGGAATGTATTCTTCGTTGGCAAACAATGCTCGACCAATTTTTTGTCTAAACCTAGCATCTTTGAATAATCCCAAGCAAAATAGTCCTTGTATCACCTAAGGACCGTCTTCATCCTCTCGAACTTTGATGATTCGAGCCTGGCACTGACATATGTTACTTGTGGGTTCTCTATCGAACCCAAGGTCACCTCTTTCAGGTCATCTTGAACTTCAGCTTTTAAATCATACAACTTGGCTATGGCCATACTCAGCTCTTTCACTCCTATGGCCTTAGGGTCATAGGGTTTCTAGGTGTGATGTACTCAGCAAAGTACATCTCAATTTTTCTCTCTGTTAGATATCCTGATAGTCTCTTCATGGCCATTTGAATGACTTTTGCCCCTACTTTATCTAAATCAATCATCAGTTTCTTTTTTATCACATGGGTCTGACTTCTTCGACCCTTCTAATGGATTAAGCTTAGCTAGCTCTCTACACAGAACTTCGAACTCTTCTTTTATGAAGGATGCATTCTTTCAAGTCTTTTGAACTGTGACTTCTATGGGTTTTTCTTCTCCATTACATCTCATAAGCTTGATTTTTCCAATGTTATTGTCGTAGAGTTAAGCCTCGATATTGTTTGTTGAAGCCAGAAAGGGCATTTCATTTGCATACACCACTTTGACTGAGTTATTGTCATTCCAAAATAATAGCAATTGGTGCAAAGATGAAGGGACACACCAGCTTGAGTGTATCCGGTCCCTTCCTAGTAGTGCGTTATAATTTAAGGAAGTGTTGATCATAAAGAAAGCAGTTATATTTGGGTCCTACTTCCTACCTTTAGTTTGAGGGGGAGAACTCCTCTCATCCTAGTAGCATTACTAGAAAATTCATAAACAAAAATGTCCATAGGTACTAAGTCGT
>JAOXJP010237182.1:6353-23732 GCA_025762735.1 Platanus orientalis | reverse complement strand
TCTAGTTTCACGTCTTAGTCGATGTTCAATCACTCTCTCCCATAATTTCATTGTATGGCTCATAAGCTTGATCCCACAATAATTGGTGCAATTTTAAATATCTCCCTTATTCTTGTATATAGGGACCATTTGAAACATTGTGATGGCCAACCAAATTGAGATTACAAGTTCAATGTCGATTTACCTACCTTTTAAATGGTCAATTACAAATTGAAGATTTTCTTATTTGGATTTTTGAAATTATAAGATTTTTTAAATATATGGAAATCCTAGTGTTGGTCATCAACGATAATTTTTATATTTAGGTTAAACTCGTAAGGGTTTCCCGATTTGAATTATCAAAATGATTGTGTTTGATAATGTCTTTATAGAGGATTTTTACAATAAAACAATGTCACCCAAATTGATAAGAGAAGTAAACTTCACTAAAATGGAAATACAATGTACAATATGAATCATAAATATACCTTCAAACAGACAAATTAACTGATATCCTTCTCCTAAAATTAAGGGAGGACTTCACATGATATAGAACTTCAAACCACTACAAGATCTAACTAAACCTAAGTTATCACTACTGCTAAGAATAAAAGTTTTGTTGATGATGATGATGACGATCCATTTTTTCTTTTGTTGTCTTCTCCATTTATAGAAATTTTCTCATGATGTCATTGTTCATTCTCATGTTTGCTCACAACCGTTTTTCAGCTTGAGTCATGGGTATCACACTTGTTGATTGGATTGCCCGATATTTTATGTGGGATTGTTGTCAATTGTTGTTGTGTTCTATTCACTTCACCTTTCGTTCAACAAGGCACGCCTTATAACTGCCCATTGCATTATTACTTGATTCCACTTGTCATTTATTGACTAATCGACTTTAAATTATGGTTTAACATCTAGAAGAAAATAAGATTAAATTAATAGTTGATCAATTAAAAGGAGAATTAGATTTTTGAAGTTGAATTTTCTTTTTGAATATATGGAAATCTTGAAAGAAAAGAAGGTAAAATTAGTGATTTATAAGTTAAAGGGAGAATTGGGTTTCTGAAATTGAAAGATTTTTTGAATATATGAAAATCCTGAAAGAAAAAAAAAAATTAGTGGTTTATAAATTAAAGGGTGAATTGGTTTTTGAAGTTGAAAGATTTTTTGAATATATGAAAATCCTGAAAGAATAGAAGGTAAAATTAGTGGTCTATAAATTTAATGGGGGGAGGGGCTTCTACATCGTGGAAACAACTTCAACTCAAACATACCCGATAATCGAAAACACTAGTATGCACATGGAGAAAAATGAAGCAATTGATGAAAACAAGATTCCTACAACATGGTTATAATGAAGTATTATTTGAGAATTATGAAAATTGTTGGCAAGGATTTCAACAATGGCTCAGTCTAGTTGCCTTGAATTGAATAAAAAAGATAAAAAAGAAGAGAAAAGAAAAGAAAAGAGCCATGAGAAAGCCAATTTTTCATGACAACCAAACAGCTTGAAAATAAGTTTCTCAAGAAAAGTTTGTCAAGAATCATGAGAAACCTAGCTTTTTATGGCAGCCAGACTGGGCCTGGGGAGGATGACAAGGCCACAAGGGCATTCAACGATCAAGAAAACAACATCAAGAAAAATGGGTCCAGACTTCAGTTTTACGCTGAATACACCACCGTTCCTCTGGCACATATTAGACGGCCACACCCCTAGACAGCGTCGCCTCGTATTATTTAAGTAGAAAGAGCGGGCCCCGCCCCGGGCCACACGCTAAAGTCCGGCTCTGAACGAGTTGGGAACGCGGTGCGTGGTTGACATGTCAACCCATGAGAAAAGGGGGAGGAGTGGCTCAATGACTCTCACTCTCTCTCTCTTTCTCGCCAATGCAATTTTTGCAGGGCGCTGGGATCCGCGTCTCTCGATTCCTGCGACAATTCCGATTCATCCTTTCTCGCTTCTAGTCTCCACCTCCACGAATCTCTCTGTTCGTGAGATTTTTTTTTTTTGAGCTCCTCGATCAGGAATATTTTTGTATAGATTTCATTGCATCTCCTTGGACTTAATTAAGTGAAGTTTCTTGTGGATTTTGATGTTTTATGGAGACTGTTATGTCAACAATTCCGATCTTGAATCTAAAATTGATTAAATTCTTCTGTTTTGTTCAATGCTTACGTTTGATTTCAAGTTCTTTCTGTTACTTATGCAGAGATCTTGATGATTTTGGGAAAAGTTTTTTCTGTTCGTGCTTTTATGCCTTTTTAGACTGGTTTATATTCTTCCTTATATGTGAATTGCATTTTTCTATTATAAGGACTTACGAAAATGGTGATGAAATTTTGAGATAAGAGATTTCGCTGTTGTAAATCTCAGTTCCTTACTTGGTTAAGTTTACTTTGGTTAAATGAAGGACTAGAGGTGGACGGATTTTGTTACTACCTAGCTGAATTGGATCTTGGGGGAGGAGAGAACGATGTCTGAAAAGAATGAACGCCATGCGGTTCCGCTGGCGGTGCTGCTCAAGCGTGAGCTGACGAATGAGAAGATGGAGAAACCAGATATCACACACGGACAGGCCAGCCAGAGCAAGAAAGGGGAGGACTATACGTTCTTGAAGATGGAATGCCAAAGGGTGCTGGGAGACGGGGTTACAACATTTTCGGTTTTCGCGGTATGCGATTCCTTTTTTTTTATTTTCTTCCCTTTGCACCACCTTTTTGGAGAGTTTTTCCAATTTCTAATTACAGCGCGCTGGCATTTTATTGAATTTTTTAGACTGTTTCAGGTTGGAGTTTGGTTTTATTATTTATTTTCTAGTAATTCAGTCTACATTATTTTGGTTAATCTTTAAATATTCAAACTTTTGTATCAAAGGGTTGAAAGGTTCATGTTGAGCCCTGGGAGTTGCTTGTAGCTTGAAAGAGTACCTGGGGTTCAAAAGATTGGAGATTTAGTTCTGTACTATGATGTAAGAGGATGATAGAGGTTTAGGTCATCTTTTAGGAACTGGAAACGGTTCAACGCCATTTGTGTAAGTCAACTTGAGTCTGCCTATATCACCTTATTCTTGTGGATGCTTTACTTAATTATAATGGAATGCCTACTGTGCATAGGGGCCTTAGAGTGAAAGAATAATATTCTCAAAAATTGAAGGGTCATGATGCTGTGATGTAGGGGGAGTGGTTCACTATCAGGCTTTCTGAGTCTTGCTACATCTTAAAGAGGTATCAAGGCATGCTTAAATTCCTCGATAGTTGAAGATTCCTTTGTTTGGACTTTATAAAAATTGTCTTGATCCGTCGTCCTGGGTTCGTTTGGCTTCCTGAGGAAGACATTAGCCAAAACCTTCAGCACCAAATTGGTGGCCCTTGTTCACCCCATTCTGCTTGCATGATCCCCCCGCCCTAAATTTCATTTTCTCCATGAAGTTCTGTGGTGGCAATTGAGTTTCCTCAGTACAATGTGACAACCAAAATACTACAAATTGATGCTTTTGGTTGCCTTGAATTGGTAACTTGGTAGAATTTGAAGGAGCACAATTGTAGGAAGCAGTCAATTGGTTTTCAGACAGAAGAAGTTTTCATCCATAGAGTTCCTTTTGAAGTGGCCTCCACCTCCAAACTATTTTTGTCTCCTTGGAGGAAGCAGCTAGTGTTTTTGTCTTGGTAAGGTCTTGCGTGGTCTTAATCAGCCATCAGGGTCAGTTTAAGAAGCTCAGAGAGTATTGCATGCTGGATTTACTCCATTTATTATGCAATTTTATTTTTATTTTATTTTATTTTTATGATGTGTCTGTTATCGTTCTCAATTGTAATAACATAACTTTTTAATTGTATGGGAAACTTGAACCTAAATTTTTATTTAAGTTGTGAAATAATTTGTTGGATATTCATAAAAAGGAGGAAGAATTTGTTGGATGATTTCCAAGCTTCAAATGACTGGAAACCCAATGAAGTTGTGTTACTGGAGTTTTTTATCGGCAGTACATGTACTTTGCATCCTGGATTTGAAAAACGGTGCCAAACCATTATTCTATCATTTAATTTGATTCTGGATGGGATAGTTGTAGCACCATATAGGACTTAGCCATGATTTTAGTTACCTATTTCAATTATATCATCTATATTTCTATAGATTGAACAAAATACTACATCGTGTTTTCTGCAGCTATTTGATGGTCACAATGGATCTGCAGCAGCTTTATACTCTAAGGAGAATCTCCTAAACAATATTTTGAGTGCTATTCCTTCAGATCTTAGCAGAGATGAATGGCTAGCAGCATTACCAAGGGCTATGGTTGCAGGATTTGTTAAAACTGATAAAGATTTTCAAGAGAAAGGTATGAGTAGTGCATTACATACATCATTGTGAATGTCTGTATGCATGTATTCAACAGTCTTTGTATGTTATTTACTTAGCATTATTTGTTCTTCATCACCCGAGAATTACTCAAGTCTCTTGATTAGGTTGGTTGATCTTTATATTTTTATTCTATCAGTGAATTTTTGGATTGTGTTTTGGTGCAATATTCTTTGTGAAGTTATGGTCAACAGCTTGTAGAAGCTTAGTTAGAAAATAATGTCCTCTTTCAAGCTCTTATCTTTGAATTTTAGAAATGTGTTTGTTTGACTCAGTGTTAGAAGCCCTCTAGGCTAAACATTACTATCCACTTTCCTTTTTCTTCCCCTTTTTTTGTCTTTTCCTCTTCTTCTAATTCTGTTATTTATTTATTTCCTTTTGATAAATTCTAATTTCGTTATGGACTAAAATAGGGGTATATTGCAAGACAGCTCAGCGAGCTCTTAGGCTTAGCTTGCCATGAACCAAACCTAATTGCTACCGAGCAACTAGCTAAGCCTGAGACATGAGTCAGGTTAAAAAAATAAATGAACATATGCCAATCTAAGAGGTTCTTGACTTGGCTTAAGCTCAACTATTTCAGCACTTTATCCATAACATAGGATGATACAATGTAACCTACCATTTACATATAAATATTTGATAAATCCATGGTAAAATTAATTTCTATTTAAAAGAAAAAACACCCAGTATGGTAGAGATTCAGCTGAACTTTTCAATCTATGTTTGTGTATTTGTACCTGGGGCGGGGGATTGGAACTTTAAGATCTTGTCCTCAAGAAAATCTATGTACAGTCCCACCATATAGGCTTGATTAACCAAATCAGAAAAATAAACAACCAAGGGGCCAATGTTTGGCCTCGACCCTTCACATAAACCAATCAGCAGTACAAAAATTCACCACATGAAAATGCCAGTTCTATGCATAAATGGTACAACATGAATTTATGAGATAACTTTGATTCAGGAAAAAAATAAAATAAAATTGTAGTGATCCATAATTAATTAGATCAAATCTTTTTCAAATAGATAATCAATCCAAAAAAGAGTAAATCATGCCTTAGCCTTTTGTTATTAGTCATCTCATCTCCTTTTGAGAAAAATGAAAAATTGCATGGTCAATGATAAAACAAGCTCTAAGTGGGAAGGAAGATGCAAAAACCATAATTCAGTGACCCCTGTTAAAACCGTTATCTAGCAGCCTCGTACTGTTTTTTGCAACTTTGAGTTCCCTGTATTCTCATCAGAAACAATGATCTGGAGAGATGCATCATAAGTATTCTGGACTTCATAGAATCGAGAAATTCTATTCATTAATGCACCACCTTAACTTTGATTCCTCACCACAGAAGTCAGAATATTCATATGCTGTGGTTCCAATTTTCTGGTCTTGGATTTCGGCTCTCCTTGCATCTGTTAATTTTATACAATGTTTTCTTCATTGTGGTAAGATTTCCTGATGATATTGAGATTCCTTGATTTACAGCAACAATCTCTTTTGAAGGCTTCTTAGAAGTTAATATCTCTTTGAGTTTCATGGCTTTGAGATTCTTTGGTGTTTTCAAATTCTTTGCAAATAGGAAAGCAAAGTTAATGGTTTTTGATTAATTACCCTACTATTTCGAAGGAATACAATGATTTAAATTTTATAGGGTGGTTTATGATTGGAACTCCATTATTTTTTATGTTTCTTGATTTTTGAGCTGTTGTATAAGCTCAACTAGAATTGGTCTGGAAGATTTTGCTTTAGACTTCTCTGTGTATTGCCTTCCCGTTGTCCTTTTAATGGAAATACTTTACTGATCAAGAAAATAATTCCCTTGCTATTTAATCAATTTTTTTTATTTGAACTACGCTGAACCTAATCATTGAACTACTTAATGAGTTAAGCCTGGGGTTGACACCTGAAGCTTGTCACTGGTCCAAGCGAGCTTGAGCTAAAGCTTGAGACAAGGATCATGAGCCTGAGGTAAGCTAGATATGGCTCGGATTGTACTACAAATTATAGTGAGTCAATTTTCCAATTTATGGTTTTTAACCACATTATCACATTTCGTTCTTCAAAAATTTATATTTACTTCGTTTATCTAGAAATAGATCATTTCTTATCCATTTAGATTTTCCAGCATTAGACCTTCTGCAAGAACGAGGATACAATTGTGATTCCCTACCATCTATTTTTGTTTGATGTAATTGTCCGGTTGACTATTCATGAGCTTGAGGAAACTCAAAGACAGGTTTTTGAATTCTCTTTTGTAATAAATTTTCAAGGCAAGTATCATAACCCATGGGTTGATTTCCTCGAAATTTTTTCATTATCTAAAGATACCAAAGAAGTGGTTTTGGATGATGGTTCAAATATCTCTAAGGGTTCATTACAACTTTGACAACTTTTTTTGTCATCTTCATCTTCACAAGTCATTATTATGCATCGCATCACCTTTAGAATAAATAAAGCTTTGATCAGCCAACTTATAGTTGTGGCTGATTAATGCAAGGGCATTTCCACACCGATGCTTGAGTGGGGCAGCCCGTGTGAAATGGGAGCACACTTGTAGGGTTGTCAATGAGCCTCGCTAGCTCAGCTCGGCTTGGCTTAGAGCTCGGCTTGTTGAGCTTCTAATTGAGCTCATTTAGCTAAGTGAACTTGAGCTGAGCTGCATTAAGCTTAGCTCTCGGCTTGTTATGGGTCAATGTGTGATCACATCATAGATTGGCATGTCGGTTGCTAAAGTGTCAAAAAGGTGCTTGGTTAAAAATGGTAGATGCCCAAAAACATATACTAAATATAAAATATGTTAATGTATCAGTCGGTGAGCACGTCATCCTCTCCCTTGCAGCTATTTTGTTTTGAGAAAATTTGCTGTTTACAAGTACATAACATCATGTCATGTAATATCCTATGTAGAATTCAATGATTATTTTATATAAAAAGAAAAAAGAAAATGATTTAATTTATTATAAATAAATATATATTCAAAAAGTTGACGTGTGACCTCTTAGCACATATTGACAGGTGATGCGCTTTGAACTAGATACCCCATTTTGGTAACTACTTTTTAATTTGAACGTTTTTTAACCCTTTTAATTTTATATACATAATTTATAAGTAGAATTAAACTGATGTGAGCCAAGCCCAAGCCTGAGCCAAGTCTGAGCTTGGTCCTTATGTGGCGAGCCTGAGCTGAGCTGAGTAAAGCTCGGCTTGTTGACACCCTTATACACTTGGAGTTGGGTGACCCATGGGAAATGGGTGACTCGTGTGAAGAAGAACCCATGTGAGGTGGGGCCCATGAAGGACGGTTTGACCGAGGGTTTGGCCTAGTCTGGGCTATAAAATAAAAGGATTAATTCGTCTCCCTCTACCAGTTCAAGCTTTTAGAGCAAGTGGTTAGTCATCCTGCATCAAAGTGGTATTAGAATAGGAGGTTTCGTTTTGGAAACTCCTCATCGGAGGTAACTAATGGAGGGGCATTTTCACACCGGGCTTGAGTGGGACAACCTATGTGAGACGGGAACACACTCTGGGTGGGGTGACCCGTGGGAGACAGATGACTCATGTGAGGCAGGACCCATGTGAGGTGGGGCCCACAAAGGAGGGTTTGGCCAAGGGCCTGACCTAGCCTGGTTTATAAGATAAATGGATTGATTGGATTCCCTCTATTAGTTTGAGCTTTTAGAGTAAGTGGTTAGTTGTCATACATCACTGATCTACTTCCACTATTGCTTTTAAGGATTTTCTCTATTGGATGCCCATCTTTTCATCATATAGGGGATTCTTGTGGTTTGAACATCTTGTAATGATAAAAATTTATTTGATTCTTCTATTTTTAGAAATTATTTATTCTTTGAGTTATATCTTGGATAAAGCATACAAATCTAAGGCATCTAAATTCTCATAATAGGCTTCATAAAATAAATAAAAAATCTCATAATATGCTTGTCACTGAGGGAAATAGGATAGTTGAATTTATTTCCATTCTCCTTAAGATTTTTTTTGGAATGTATGGGGAATAGGAGAAAAAGAGTGGCCAAAGAAATTATAGTTTTGGGAGGCTTTGAACTCATCTTTAAAACAACCTTGGGCAATTGTAGAATAGAAAGGTTTACGAGCGTTTTTTTTTTGGTACTCAATCATATTGTATTATAAATGAAAGAGAATGCTGAAATAGTGAGATTCATGAATCTGATGAATAAAATGATCTCTAAGATAGATTATTGCATTGAAGGTTAAGTTATCCAAATAACTAGGATAGGAAGAGAAACATAATAGACATAATAGTTAAGTGGACTGAAATAGAGGAGGAACAAAGGGTAGCAGAATCAATAGTACCATCATTTGCTAGTTAAGTTGTATGAAGTCCTAAGTGGATCACTTAAAGCGAAGGCCACTCTCCACTTTGGTAACTATTTCTCTTCATATAATATAGGATAATAGGATGGACCCCGTTTGCTTGGACACTCCACACACATGAGTATGCCAAATTAACTATAAAGAGACATGAGTGTATGTTTGTTTGTTTGTTTTTTAAATCTATGCATTTTTATATACAACAATTTTGTTTAATTATTAAAAGAAATTCCTGCATATGGTATTCTCTAGGGTCAGTATCATTAAAATCTTCTATCCATGTCTTTAATGCTGATACTTGTCCATGTCTAAGTTACATAGGTTTCCATTTATCAATGTCTTTTTAAGCTGGGGTTGGTTTTCTGGATGACGCATCTTGAGAAGAAGCATATATGCATCGAGTGTTTCACAGGTGGCAGCTTAGCTGGGGCTTCAAAGAGGTTCCATGTGTTTGCCACCTCACCATTTCCTTTTTTTATATATATAGATAAGTGCTCACCATCTCCTTGTGTGGCCTAATAGCCTTGATCACATGGAAAAAGGGCTTCTTTTGTAGGTTTTTTTTTTTTTTCTTCTATGTTTTCATTAAAATAATAGAACTTGTTATAGCTGTCATTTTATGAAAGGTCCAATGCAAAGTGTACAAAACTTACATGGTTAGGGGTACTGTAGATATGGTAACCAGTGTTAACAGTAAACTAACCGTTAGAAGGAACACTGTTCGCTCCAGGGAACAAACTCAGAGAACCAATCGCGAGTCCACACAACATGTACACATGTGCACACCACAACTTCCGAAAAAATACTTCCACTGGGATTTGAACTCGTGACCTATCTTGGCTCTGATACCATGTTAACAGTAAACTAACCAACTCTCCCAAAACCTTAAGGTGTTAGGAGATAATACGAATTAATATACTTCAACAACCAAAGGATTGCTGGTCAGATGGATGGTCTGGATTGGCCATGTCATTCATCCACAGGGCTGAAAGTGGGCATGGGGCATCTTAATGTGGTTTCTAGCCGCACTCTAGAAAACCTTCTTTATTTTAAGGATTTATATGGTGTCAGGAGTTCCTTACTTCTCTTTTCATTATGGTTCAGGTTTCTGATAGATGTAAGTTGATCGCTTGATTATTTTTTCAGCACAAACGTCAGGGACGACTGTCACTTTTGCCATAATCGATGGATGGGTCATAACAGTTGCATCAGTTGGTGATTCTCGTTGCATACTTGAATCTGCTGAAGGTGTATATTCCTTGTCGGCAGATCATAGGCTGGAATGCAACAAAGAGGAGTAAGTTCTAGATTCAATATGTCTGGTGCTTCACTTTAGATTTGGCTCTTCTAGTTGGTTTAATTTTTATACTTTTGATAGGAGGGAGCGCATAACGGCTAGTGGGGGTGAGGTTGGCAGGCTAAATATTGTTGGTGGTGCTGAGGTTTGTTTCCATCAATCTGAATACACTTATTATTTCCTTAAGTGGTTGAATACTTTTCTCTGAGAACTTTATTTCTGTGCATATTGAATTGATTATTGGCCTTCCATGTCTTCGCAACTTGCTCTAGATGATACAAATCCTTTTTTACATGACTTTTGTTTCAATGAATAACACAAATCCTTTTTTACATGACTTTTGTTTCAATGAATAACAAGAATTGTGTTGTGAAAATGGAAGAAAAATACCACTACCCTGAACCAGGGAGAGGTGGAAAAAGAAATTAACTACAGTTGGATGGAAGGTCCACAATGGAAATGTTGTCTAACCACCTCCTGTTTGGCTAATTCATCCGCTATAACAGTTGGCTGACCTACGCTTCCTTTAGAACGAGATCTTCAGGGAAGAGGCAAGGCAGCAAGATTCTCTAATCAGATGGGAAAGCTTCCAAGGACAAATCAAACCCTAGATATTCCAACCAATAACTATGTCACTGTGTGGATTCTCCTTTCATCCATAGTTGACCAAAACCCAAAGAATGAGACACTCAGAGACAGTCCTTTCCTTTTACCCACTCCCACCGTGTCCAAGAACACATGATTAGCAGCACTAGAACAATCCTTAAAGGCATTGGCAACGCCTAATGTCCTTGGACTTTTCCAGTAGTACCTATCAAATCTGTGCTTGATGGTGTCCACCGGGGTAGGAGACTTGGATGGAGTGACAATCTTTGAGTGATGCAGACAGATCAATGAGATACCAGTCCTTCACAATGAGATAGGTGTCTTTAAACAAGTCAATTGTGGCAGCCAAATGCTCAACTTTAATATGACACTGTCTATCAGATCATGTAAGGACTTAAAACAGTCTTGAAAAAATGTAGCTTCCCTTCTTCCCATATCACCAAAAGAGTAGCTACCATAACACTCTTCCATTAACGTATGCCCCTCTTTCCAATTGGGAATGCCAAGACCGTAGTAGATCAACAATGCCCTTTGGGATTATACAACTCAAACCAAAGAGACTTAGAAAAACAAAACCAAGCATAACACACTTATGGGGATCGAGATCATTCCAGGAAGAAATCTTCGATGAAAGATTCCCGGGATATTCTGTGTGCCAAGTGGGGCTCATAGGGATCGCATGAACTTCATTGAAGCTAGCAACCAGTCTTGATGAAGAAAACATACCTTGTGGCTGGAGCAATATCCCAAGATTCCATCTTGATTTTGAGATTTTTTAGAATCTACAATAGATTCCATGAAGGGATAGTTTGGGAATTTTTTGCCTAAATTTGTTCTTTGTAGATAGAAATTAGCTTAGTTTTTTTTTTTTTTAATCTAAGGTTCACTTTCATCAATCAGTTTAACGAAATTTACTTATTCCAAGTAGGAGTAATCCCAATAGAACCAGGGTTGGGTTGAGATATCCGGAGTTAATTCAAAGTACACCTATAAGTCAGATTGAGTTGTAAAAGCAGCCATAACTAAGGCTCAACATGGGTAGTTCTATATAAAAGGCTTGTAACTGAGTTTTTTGACAACACAATTGAATGTAGATTACCTTTTTTTCCTACTATTATTAGATTTTCTATTATTCCAAGCTTTGAAGGTGCTGATTTCTTCATCTCTGTAAGGTGTTGATTTCCTGCACCTTTAGGTACTGATTCCTAGAGCCCTGTAAGTGCTGATTCCATTGGTTTATCCTCTTCCTTTCCTTTTCTCTATATTTTTCTGTGTTCTATTTATTACTTGCTGAAATTTATTCTCAAATTTCATTAGAATTTCTAGACAAGTTAATAATCATAGCTGATTTTCTGTTAAACAATAAAAATTCAAGCCTATTTCTTTATCAGCCATAGCTCTGTATGATTTAAATTCAGATATTTTTTATCCCTTTTTCTCAAACCCCAACCAGAAGGTTTCCTATCCTCCATGAATTTGACAAAATCGTTTCATACCCAACAGTATTTCATGGATATCCTTGTGCAGGCATGATAACCACCAAGTTTGGAAAATGTGACAGGGAATGGTTTAACTCAAGTCTTCAATGAATTTGCTGGAACAAATGCCAAGAACTTATCTAGGATTATTTAATATTCATTGTTTTTATTGTCTAGTAAAGTTGGTCTAATCTGTTTTACTGTCAGACAATATTCAAAATTTTCTAACAATCCTACCTGTTTGGTCATGGAAAAACTCACCTTGATTGGACAGTTAGGATCCTCTCCTACTGAAGCCTATTACTTGAAGGATTTGGTTTATCTAAATGATTTGAAACTCATGTGGTCAATTCAAGAGGTGCCCTAACATTTAGGCAATCTATATGGATGACTATGAATACACTTCTCTTTGGTAGCCCCATCAATTTTGGACTGTTTTCCATTTGTTTTAGTTTTTTGGAGTAATTTGTCACATGGATAGAATTCATCTAAACAGTGTGTTCTGTGACCAATTTGAGAGATGAGCTCAATAATTTGATCATCAAGATTAGGGAAAAAATGTTTTGTGGCGAAAATTGGTCTGACCATGTGTGATTTGCACCACAGACTGATACGAGATGTGTGTGTGTTTAAATTTGGGTTTCTTTTTGGACACCAACTTTTTGAAATGAACACTCTTTAACCCTATACATACCACATGTCGGTCTGTGGTATGGTCACACATTTTTATTTTTTATTTTTTGAAAGTTAAGATATTTTATTATAAAGGAAACGGCTAAAATCCCCACTTTACATCATGAGAAATGCTCAATAGAGCAGAACTAAAGCCGAAATCACCCCATCAAAAAGTTGAAATACAACAAGAGTCCCAATCAAAAATCCACCTCCAATAGGGAGGGTAGCTGCTACCAAACGAAGAGGAGCTCCAATCATGCAACTTAGAGAGGACCAAATCCAACAGCTTATGATTAGGCCAGGATTCCCCTTAAAAAATTCTCCTATTGCGTTCCTCTCTAATGGACCAACAGACTGCCGTAGGAATCAACTTCCATACTGCTCCCCCTATTATTTCCCCCTCTGAATGTTTGAGCTGGCCAGTAATGAAAGTGGCTTCTCAATGATTGAGGTTGAGTCCATTGAACTCCGAACTTTCCCAAGAAGTAAGCCCATAAAGCATCAACCACCAGACAATGGATAAACAGGTGAGCCGAAGGTTTGCCATCCGAAATGCTCATACAACATCTATTCGGGATCATGACGCCTCTGCTGATAAGGTTATTGATGGTAGGAGCATAGTCCCACCATAGCTCCCACGAGGAGGGAGACTTTGGATGGAATTTGGTTGTTCCATATGAATTTGTGCGGAAAATGATGCCCCAGGAGGAAGTATAGCACCTCGTACATTGACTTCACAGAAAAGTCCTTCTCCATATCACCAGCCCATAGTCTCTCATCCTCACTCTCGCTATCCCTTACTCAAGGAGATGCAACGTCTGCCCCATATCCTCCACCTCCCAATCATTAAGATTTCTCTTTGGCTGAATATTCCAAGAGCATAAAACCCTAGTTCTGATCATATGTTCCTCCACTATTCCCCATTCACATCTTGCCACGTTATAACAATATGGGAATTAAAGAGAAAGAGGCTCATTTGAGCACCATGCATCATGTCAAAATAGCACCCTTTTTCCATTATTAACCTTAGAAACTGGTGAGTCTAGATAAGAGACTCGCCCCTTTATAAAACCCTTTCCAAACTCCACACCCCATAGTCCCAATGGGCTCTCCACTATACCATCCATTGTGGCTTTCCCCATATTTAGTAGCAATCATTCATCTTCAAAGGGCATTGTGATCCTCTCCGAATTTCCACAACCATTTATTTAGAAGAGCACGATTGGTTTGACGGATAGACCGGATCCCTGAACCCCCTTGGCTCAATGGCTTGCAAATGGTTTACCAGTTAACCCAACTAATTTTCTTCGCTCCTTGATCCTCATTCCAAAGGAAACTCCATTGGATTTGTTCAAGCTCATTTACCACTGACCCCAGCGCAAAAAAAAAACAGGCTTGAAATAGATGGGAAAATTTTAGTCACAGATTTGCCCTCTCATGATTAATAACCAACTGACCATATGTGCCACACAGTAGGAATTCCCCACAGGAGCATGGGAGAATCCTGGATTTTCAGTCCAGGATTTTGCTAGTCAAGTTGTCTAGATAAGGAATATGAACAATTTGGGAATCTCACATGGATTGGTGGCCCGAAAGGAGTCACCAGTCGGCCACCAGTCCCTGTGCTGAGTTCATTTTTATTCTTGGATGACTGGTTGGATTGTGGACTAACATAAGCTTCTTTATATGGAGGAGGAGTTTGATGATAATGTATTGAAGAAAAAATGACTTTAACCCATAGAAATTAAGGGTTAAGCAAGAGTTCACTTCGTTATATGCCACAAAGATATACATCATTTTTCAAAAAAAAAAAAAATACTTGTTTTAACAATGTAACTCAATGAATGAATCCATAAAAAAAGAAGAAGAAAAAAAAAACAATGTGACTCATTGATCAATTATGACTTTTAGATTAGCAATTCCGCTGAAATTATCATGATCACATACAAATCCTATGGTGATTTGGACAGCAAAGGAAATTATGGTAGCTTAGTTTTAAAAAAAATTAATAATTTAGAGATGCCTATTTAAATGATAATCCTGATGGGGGATTTAGTAGTATCTTATGTATTGTATAAAACATGCAGTATTAATGGAAGTTTTGAAAATTTGATGTTAATGTGCTGACAAGTCACCACAGATATGTACTAGAAATATGTAAAGAAAGCCATCTGAAAATAATTTGTCACATGAATAAACAAGGAGCTGGAAATTTCTTTTTAGCCACACAATTATATTCTGTCCAATTGTTAAATTATATTTTGAAGCAACCTTTTGAAATATTCCTTCTCGAATGTTCTCTTTGTTTTATGGCTGTACTTTGTGCTATGCTTATAAGGAATATTGTGCTTAATTCAATGTTATCAATGAAAGGAGGCGGTTTAATCGTGTCCTGACTCTAATTTTTCAGATTGGCCCTCTAAGATGTTGGCCAGGTGGACTGTGTCTTTCAAGATCTATTGGAGATATGGATGTTGGCGAGTTCATTGTTCCTATCCCCTATGTAAAACAAGTGAAGGTTGTTACTATAATTATTATGTGCACATTAAATTGATTATGTTTTTAATGTTCTCTATCTCTACTTGCTTCTCCCTGTGGACTGGATGGATATTGACGTAAGCACTATATATTTCACATCTGCTTTCCTATTTTCATCCATTTCATCTTTTTGCCTATGTAGGATTGCAGGAGAATTGTCATCATTGTTACATATCATTTATATTGATCTATTCTTGTTTATTCATAAACATTTTGGGCCCTTTTTTTATAAATTTTCATGGGGACTCGCAATGAAGTATTTCGTTACTTTGGATGAATTCTACAGTTGCGTAAAGATGAGTATCAAAACCTATTTCATTACTGTCCTTGCTTGTCAGAGTTTTATCACAAAGCCATTGTTGATGACCTACATTTTTTTATAAGCAAATTAATTAATAAAAAAAGGCAAGAAAGTTCTTGCATGCATAACTAACAAGATTTCTGCTGTCAAGGAGGTATCCAAATGCTGCTGTTTGTTGTGTGCTAGGCCTTGTGGAAGGAAAGAATCACAAATTTTAGAAGATAAAGCTTGACCGATTAAGCAAATTATTGGAAAGATAGAAGGCTTAGTTTTATTTATTTATTTGGACATCCATACTTGAGTTAAAAGCAATCATGCATGTACATCTAAAAATAAATTGGACAAACATCTTTTTGGTCTATAAGGAAAATAGGTTTATATTAATTTAAAGGGATGAGAGAGTCCCAACAAAATTGTAAAAGCTATAGAGGGTCTCATGGGAGACAAAGATCTTAAAAGAGACAAATGTAACCCCAAGCACAATGAAGCCCAATAAAACCTTCCCTATCCGTTGACGTACCCCTCCTATCAATGTTCTCAAGACCTCTACAATGTTTAACCTGAGAAAAGAACTCTACAACATTTAACCTGAGAAAAGATCCCCTTGACTCTCATAAGGACTGAACAATTTTGAAATACATGATTTTTCCTTTCCAGCCAAATAGACCATATGACTGCCGCCGGAACTAACAACCATAATGTTTTCCCTCTATTGTTGAAAGCAGTTGTCTTTCAACCCATCAACAGGCTGCCTAGGTTCCCATTGTATCCCATAATCTGCTAGGAGGGCTGACCAGTCTTTTACTGCATAAGGACAGTGGCTGAAATTGTGAGTGATTGACATGTAAGACCTCTCTTGATCAAGTTGTACACTATTCGATTTTTTCCTAACACCACCATAGGAATCATAGAATCACAGTTGGGACATAACAATGTCAAAGCAAGAGCTAATTGAGAAAATACCACTGGGAATGCCTTAACCAAATCATGCTGTCTTCCAACCCCAGCTGTAGACAACACCCTTCCTGGATAGCAAGAAGATTAGCGAGGGGATCAATTTCCCAATTATTTAAAGATATCCTAAGGATAAGCTGCCACCCAATCACACCATATTTCTAGGTAACACAGTCGGAGACCTTTGCTTTCTTGTCCAATGCCATATTGTATTCGTCTGGAAATGCTAACTTTTAGGGAACATCCCCACACCATCTATTGTCCCAGATAAGCGTTCAATGATCATTACCAATCTTCAAGCTACCACTTTAAACTTTTGCATGTTTTGCATATTCTCTTTCCAAAGACCTTTGACGTGGGATGAGGAAACACCTCTGCCTAATCATTAAGTTCCCTGACTGCAATAAGACTCTTTCACATAGAATGCTCATACAACTTCTTCTTCTTCTTTTATTATTTCTCTTTTGATCATTTGATGTATAGTCTGGCTGTATATACGTACTTTTTCATATAGACAACCATAGAATCTAGAATGCAGGGTTTGCCCCTTTCAGCAATCAGCAAGGTAGAATTTGCACATCTTGAGAACACATGGAAGTTCTCTTAAGGTGCTTCTAAATTCTAATTTTAGGAACTTGGTAGTGTTTTGAAAGACATAAAGGAACCAAAAAGAGAGGTTGCTATAAATGAAACTGGTTCTGGTGAAATCTATTGTTAAAGAGCTGCAGAAGTCAGAAAAGAGAAATTTTAGGTGGTAGTTATGTAATACCTTCTATTCACTTTCAGATGATGCTAGTGGAAGAGATTTTCTGGATGGAGACAACCCTGAAATAC
>JAOXJP010237171.1:0-23733 GCA_025762735.1 Platanus orientalis | reverse complement strand
CTCTTTGTTCTCTTTGTTTTGTACTAAGACTCTTTGATCCTCACTGTTAATACATCTAAAATGGTCTAGGTCTCTACATTTCTTATCCCTTATTCTAGCAAGTTTATGTACACCCATCTTACCATCCTTAGTACCTAACTTATGATAAAGGTCATCATATGCCTTAAAGTTAGCATCACTCACAACTTTCTTAACTTCTTTTTTAGCATTTTTATATCTTTCTAAGTCTTATATATTCTTAATCTTCAGACCGGAAATACCTTGTGATATAAGGAGAATACCTCTCAAATTCTGCACATAGGTCATCAACGCTTCTGGGAAGACGAGGTAGTCTTCAGCGAATTGAAGCAAGGTGACTGTGGGACTGAGTGGCCAATGGAACAACCCT
Organism: Platanus orientalis; assembly: GCA_025762735.1. Taxonomy (NCBI): domain Eukaryota; kingdom Viridiplantae; phylum Streptophyta; class Magnoliopsida; order Proteales; family Platanaceae; genus Platanus; species Platanus orientalis. The sequence goes on along the minus strand of JAOXJP010237171.1, from coordinate 23,345 downwards.
TGAACACTTCCATGAGATCTCTTTTGTTTTGAGCCAATTCAGATATTTACGTTGCTCTTCTTCTCTCAATCTTCTCAACCCCCGAAATAGAGCTTTCCTGACCCTTTTCATCAATCCTGGCTATCTTCTCTAGGTAGCTAGCCTTATGGATTTCCATTTTTCCTAAGACCTTGTTTCAATTCTAGATAGCTTCTTTAAGTGCCTTTAATTTTTGGGTGAGCACAAAGCTGGCTGAGCCACTGAATTGGAAAGAGGACCACCAATCAACCACCCGTTGCTTAAACCCTTCCACTTCTAGCCACATGAGCTCAAAACAAAAGGGAGGTGGACCAAGTCTTCTCGAGTTTCTATGAAGCATAATAGGGATGTGGTCCAACATTGGATTGAGAAGGGCTACATGTTGCAAGAGAGAGAACTAATCCTCCTAGGAGGAGAAGAGGAAACGATCAATATGGCTCATGGCCGGATCTTTTTGATTGCTGGACTAAGTAAAAGAGGCTTCTAGAAGAGGAAGATCATGAAGCTGATGAGTTTCTATAAATTTAGAGAACCTCCGCATCTGAGCTGATAGTTAATGATTCTCCTTTTCTGATGGATAACTGACCATGTGGAAGTCCCCCCTATACACCAAGCATCGAGCCAAAGCCTCTGCACCGGGGCCAACTCCTGTCACATTTCCTCCCGGAGCCCCTGAGAGGTTGGGCTATACACACAAGAAAAAGTCCATTTGAAATCAACAGAAATGGATCTACATTAAACTGACATAGAAAAAGAGCCAATCCAATAATCTTCCACCTCTATGGAATTCTTATTCTCTCGCATGGTTGACAGTTGGCTTGTGAATGTGCCCCCAATTCTTTCTGTCGCAAAGCTAAACATCTCCATAGTCAAAAAGGTCTTTTTTCGTTTCTTGGATTACCATGATGTCTAACTTCCATTTAAGAATAAGGTCCTTAAGGTTGGACCTTTTATCGAGCACTCTTAAGCCCCCCAACATTCCAACAGAGGGCATTCATATTCATGTTGAGTTGGGGGGGGGGGGGCGTCCCCCCTAGTGTTTACCCTACTCTTCCACTTGGAGCTCCCTTTGCTGTTCCCGATGCCTTCATAATTTATAGTAGATACCAACCTTTTGAGTTCATTATTCCTCCTGTTTTTGAGCTTGGGTCAAGTGGGCATCATTCCTTTCTTCAAGTTCAGATTTCTCCTCCTTTCAATCTCCCTGACTAAGTCTTCCACTTGGAATTCAATGCCATCAAATTTGACACCAATTCTTTTACTCAAATGCATGACCTTACTCACTACCCATTTTGAGTGCGAAGGAGGCGGCAATAGTAGAAGAGGTTCCTCTTCAAAGGCATATCAACTTATTGATTCTGCTTCAATTTGGTAGGCGAAATTTAACACCTCCTCTCTTATTTTAGAAATAGCCAACAAACCTTCACATCGAGGGTATTCCACCTTATCCCCCCATCGGCGAGAGACAGAAGGGGGAGCAAGGTTGGATGGGGTAGCCACAGAAGAACAAGCAACTTCCAGATCCTTGGTAGGGGTTGAGCAACCAGAATCATCAACTTGCCACGAAGAGAAATCATTGTTTGAAGTAGATTCCGGGGTACCTAGACATCTCAGAATACCATTTTTTTGCTTGATGCATGCGAATGATTTGTTTTCTTGTTGCTGCAGAGACGACCTTCGACGATTCGGATGCTATTGTTTCGAAGTGAGGGACGACTCTGGTTTGGATCTGCCCTGAGGACATTCGCCTAGGGTTTTTCCTCCTTTGGGCGATTCTAAGCATGGCTGGTCCTTTTAGCGTTCTTTTGTGGGCCTGTTCTATTGACAGACCTGTACAACCGTGATGAACCTTGGAGAACCTAAGGGGTCCCAAATGCTTGGCCTTTTATGAAGTCGTAAAACCCACCTGCTTTTGGTTGTTTTGTTCGGGTCGTGAAATAGTCGTAGACCCCCTTGTTTCAGTTTGGCCAGTTCATTTTTGAATTCTTCGAAGGATTTGTTGCCTTATGTTGGAATAACTTTGATCTTTGTCGTCGCGTTCTCCTGCTCCTTTCTTCCACTTTTATTCATCCTTCTGTTGCTTTCTTCGAGTCTTCATACGTCCACTATTTGTCATACCAATCCTCTAATGGAAAGACACCTGATTGTCGGCCGTGTGGTGGTGATTCAGAACGGGAGCCTCCACCTTCCTGAGAGGAGCCACAGGGACCGTACCAGCCGCCTCCTTTTCCTGGGAGGTCTGACAATCACCGGCGGTATTCCGTTGGTGAATGTCGATTTGCCTCTTCTACGTCCTCTTTGATGCCGAAAAAGTAGTTGACTTGTTGGAGCTAAAATCTGCGATGGTTTTCTACCCGTAATGATGAGAGGGGGCTCCGTATCATAGGGATTGGTGCTTTTGATTGAGATGGATTTCGACCCACCCAGGGAGGGCAACGACTCCATGTAGATAGATATAAATAAAGCACAACGACCATCATCGATCACCATTCACCATTGCTGCTGTACATCTTGAAGCATCCTGAACTAGGATCCTAGCCCATTCAACAGAACAATTATTCGCTAGATCCACTCGGATGAAATCATAACAGGCATTCCCAATGGCTTCCAAAGTTAAGATACTCCAAAGATGAATCAGGAGACCAAATATTCTAATCCATTGACCTTCATCTTTGGGACCGAATCCCTTACACCCAGTACGATGGTGCCAGATGTTCGTGAGCCATTGAAATCCTCCCCATTTCTTTTTCCCGTCTTTGAGGACTCTGGAAGCTTCTTTTACTTTCTCCGGAACTCCCCAGATATGCTCCAAACTTTTTTGCCCAAATAAGTTAGGTATTGGGTGCATGACCTATCTCCCACGACCTTTGCGAAAATAACACTTCATTTGGTTTCTTTGTCCGGTCGTCTCTCCCAGATCCACAATAATGACTTTGATACTACCATAAGAAGACACCTTAGCCTCTGTTGATTGCGGGTAGATCTAATTACTCACCTTTTTTGCGTAGGTCGATGGATTTCAACGGGCATGCAATATGGGTGAACCTACCTAAATGATGCCCTCTTTGCTTGACTAGGTATTCGCCGTCTTTGGTGACACACTAGGGGCATCCTTTCCTCTTTGATTATCTCCACGCTGCCTCTCCCAAATCTAAGGGGGGCTCTACCCGCTGGGTTGGATACACCAACGTCCCTGCTGGCTAAATCGGTTATGCCAGTGAAAATTCATAGTTCTCTACACCAGAATGATGTCTCCATCCATACTCTATATGAATACTATTTAATTACTCCACCAATGTCATCCGTATGATGTCATTCGTATAGATTGATGTTGTCAGCTGATTGCCTCTGTGGTGTCTCTTGTGACTTTTGTGTTCTTCTAGCTTTGATACCAAGCTAGTTTGATAAGAGAAGTGAAGGTGTGAGCTAGGGTTTATGGAGAATGAATAATGAAGAGGAAGTGAGGAAAGAGAAGAAGAGGAAAAGAGAGAGTTCGTGTAAAAACGCAGGGATGTGTATTTTCCCATATGTACTTTATTAGTATTTATACTAGTGAAAAAAACCCATGCGATGCATGGGAGGTAGAAACAAATGATAACATATAGCAAACAAAAATATATATAGAAGTATCAAAAAATAAAGAACTCCCCCGATCCTTCATGTGGATTTTGCTACAACTTCTTGAAATCCACTGCATACAAAGATATAACTATTTTTTTTTTTTTTATGAATAATAATGAATATTATAAAAGGAAAAGAGGAGAAAAAATAAGCATACAAAGAAGTCATTTTGCTATAAAAGACAGCCCAAAGGAAGAGGAAAAACTACGTTACTTAGGCATATGATCCCCTTCAAACACTAGGTGCTATCCTACACTCCACTTAGTAATTCTATAAGCCAAGGAGTTTTGAGATCTAGAGACATGATTTAGCTTAGTCGCTAATTCCTTAGATATGAGCCTAATCTCATAAATAAAACAGCGCAGTGCCCCACACATCTGTTCTCCCTACCCCAAGAAATGACCGTCAAGGAATCCCCTTCCACAATGCACTATTTAACACGCTTTCTCTTGATTAATCTCAGCCCTTCCAACAACCCCATGGTCTCTACATGAGTGGAATCAGTACTTCCAATGGAAGCACTTTTGACTCAAAGGATATGACCTTGCGAATCCTTCATGACACATCCATAGGCCGCCAGCCCAGGATTTCCAAACGATGCTTTATCAAAATTCACTTTGACCTTATCAATATTGAGAGGGACCCAATCCAAACTAGGTGAATGCTTGGTGGGCCTATACCCCAAGATGCAAGAGACCCAATCCCTAACCATATCATTCATAGAGCAGTTATGAAACTACTTCTTTACAAGAACCCAAGAACTTATCTCACAAACAATAGAGCCAATGATCATCCACACGCTCCTTTTATCTTCAAACACTCTCCTATTTTTCTCCTTCCAAATCGACCACACCAAACTTAAGGATAACTTTGATAAACATTTTACCTCTTTTCCCTTTCACCCCTCTTCCTGAAAGATAAAAAAGGGCCTCCATCGACTTTGACATCACAAAGGAAGTAGATAAAGCCTGTTTAAAGAAATTCCAAATTTTTGTGGAAAAATCACAGTGAATAAATATGTGATTTCCTGATTCTTCATCTAGCAAGCACAAGGGGCACATCGAGGGAGATAGAGTCATGAAGGGCTTCCTTCTCTGCTACATATCTGTAGTGTTCTGTTAACCTAAGAATGAGATCCACGATAAGGCCTTGACTCTTGGAGGCGTTGCGGAATTCCAAAGGTTGTAAACTAGGACTTGGGGAGACATAGAAACATCACCAGTTATGATAGAGAAAAAAGATTTAGAGGAGAAAATACCAACCGAGGGATGAGGACCATAAACAGATATCTTCCTCCTCGTTAACAACAAAAACCAAATGGAGATCTTTCATAAGGTTTCCCATAATGGGGATCTCCCATTCATGAGGATCTCAGGTGAAGGGAAGGTTCAAATTGAGACCATTAGAGCCTAGGGAGATGACCTCGGCCACCTTAGCATCTTTGTTTAAGGCAATTTGAAACACACAAGGGTAAGCTAAAATAAGAGTAGTTTTCCCCCACCACATGTCTTTCCAAAATTGGATTTTTAACCCATTACCAAGGAGAAGTGAGTATGAGGATAAAAGAAATGGCTCACCTAAATAATATGTTGCCAACATAGGGAATGAGAGCGAGGGAGAACTGGATTACAGTCCCACCCATTGACATCAGACCTATATTTGCTCAAGATGATGGAATGCCTCAAGCTCCTCTAATCCATTGTGAATCTCTAAAGCCACTTGCCTAACAATGCCATGTTTTTCTCTTTGATCCTTCCCAACCCTAGATCCCCTTGTTCCTTTGACTTCACGACAATCTTATAGTTTCACCAGATGATCCTTCTTTTGGTTAGCCTCCTCCCAAAGGAAGTCCCTTTGATACCTTTCAATAACAAGCACCATTTTAGAAGGAATTTTGTACAAGGATATGTAATAGACCAGAATATTAGCTAGGTCTCCCTTTGATTAAGGTAATTCTTCCTCCTAAAGAAATGTAAGATCTTTTCCAACACACTAACTTATTAGAGACCTTTTTCACCACCGGATCATAGAAAGCCACCATTTTAGGATTCCCACCAAGAGGCATTCCCAAATACTGAATGGGCCACCCCCCACATTGCACCCCATGATACTTGCAAAGCTATTCAGAGAACTGTCCTCAAAGTTAATGCCCACCATGCAAGACTTAAACAAATTAACTTTCAGACCTGAGACCGCTTGGAATATTTTCATGCACATCTTCATTCTTCTAATGTTAGCCATGTCTGCCTTAAGGAAAAGGATCGTGTCATCAACAAACTGAAGGAGAGAAACCATAATTCTATCATCGCCTATAATACATCCCTCCACAAGGTTCATTTCTTCCGCCTTCCACAGAATTGCACTTAAACCATTTGTCACAAGAGAAAAAATGAACGGAGATAACGAGTCTCCTTGCCAAAGGCCCCTCGAGGATTTGAAAAAACCTTCAGAGTTACCGTTAAGCAATATGGAGAAATAAGGCTCAATGATGCATCCTTTCAACCATGATATCCATCTATCTCCAGACCCTTTTCTTCGCAAGACCCAAAAGAGGAAATCCTAATCCATTCTATCATAAGCCTTTTCCATGTCTACCTTACACACCACCCCTTTCCACTTATCCTTCCTCATCGAGTCCACACATTTGTTGGCAATGAGAATGCTATCCAGAATCTGCCCTCCTTGAAAGAAGGTACTTTGAGTGGATGAAACCACCATTCCCATAACGTTTTTAATTCCACCGGACAAAACTTTAGAGATGATTTTATATAAGCTGCTCACCAAACTTATGGGTCGATAGTCCCCCATAGGCCTAGCCCCATTTTTTATGGGAATCAAGACAAGGAACATAGACTGCATAACTTTACTAGTAACTCCACTCTCAAAGAACTCCATGAACACTTTCATTAGATTATCTTGAATAATTTCCCAACATTCTTGATAAAAACACATAGAGAAGCCATCAGGGCCTAGTGCTTTCGAACCATCCGTAGCAAAAATAACATTTTTAACTTCCTCCTCTAAGAATTGTTTTTCAAGCTCAACAATTTGATCCCTTTGCAAAACTTCCTCAAAAAGATTTTCAATAACCGGTCTAGTGTCCCCTTCCTTATACAAATTCTCGAAAAAGGATTCCACCTCAGTTGCTATGTCCTCGAAAGACATGATCTCCCCCTTCCACCATAAGACTAGAGATCATATTTTTCCTTTTCCTCCCATTAGCCATCTGATGAAAGAATCTTGTGTTTCCATCCCTTTCACTGAGCCATTTGTGCTTAGCCTTTTTATACAAAAAAATTTCCTCTGCTTGTATAGTCCTTTCTAACTCCACCATCACATCCCTTCTTTTGGATCGAAGGTCCTCTAAGTTCCCCAAGTCCTCCTCCACAAGCTTATCAATGGCTAACAATTCTCCTCTCAACTTATCCTTATTCTCCTTTATGTTGCCAAAGGAAACTCTATTCCAATCCCTTAATTTACCTTTAACATACACTAGCTTTTGCATGAAGCAAAATCCTCCCCACCCTCCCACATAGCATTTATTCCACCACCTGTGCATCAAATCTTTAAAAGAAGGATGAGTAGTCCACATGTTTTCAAATCTAAAAGGCTTAGGACCATAACTCCGAGCACTAGTTTCCAACACCACTGTACTTATTCACTAACCTTCTACTCCACAAGCATAGCTGTTTTGTAAAATTCTCTTTAATTTAATAGTATGTATTGATTACACCACAGTTTGAAAGTGCCTCTCCACTTCATTTGCCTCTCTTAATTCTGTGGGCAATATTTTTTTCAACCTCTCTTTACGGATGATTGGATGATTGAAGTAAAAAAACGAAAATCATTACTCAAAATCTACAACTTTCTAGTTGTTCATTCAAGTCAAACCTGCCAAACTAATGGGCTATCAATATTTCTGCATCAAAGTAATTTTTTTTTAATCCCTTCAATAAAGTTCTCTAGAACTCTTTGGTATATCATTGTTTCTGCATCAGATTCCTACCTCCACTTCTTTTTCTTTTTAATGGTCCACTATTATTTAGTGATTATGTTGTTGTCTTCATAGTTTAATTGATATTTTTTTATGCTTTTGTGCATAGTAGCCTTTTAATTTTGTTTGATAATATTGACAAAATTTATCTCGTGCAACAGGGGATATTGTGAACCTTTTTGCAGGCATGGATTATTCATCAAAGCATACAATTGTTGGGAGCAGAGTTAAGCGACTTGCATTTGCTTGTCTTCAGGCTGTTCATCAGAATAGGTTAGTATAATGCACCTTATGGTCATTTCTATCACGTTTAGGGTTCTGCTTGTAGCTCTTCTTAATAGGTTTTTTTATGGTATGGTTTTGTTTGGAAGGATATTATGAGTGGAACTTTGCTAACTGATGTTGAACACATTTCGATAAGAAACTTCATTTACAAACATAATAATAAGTTGTCATTGAATTATTCTAAATTTAAAGCGGTAGTTCATCATTATTTCAAGCAACTTTAAATTAGTTGTGTTTAATTACATATACATGCAAACCACTCTTTTACATTACACTACATTCTCTTACTGTGCTAGTCATAGGCATGGCCATTAGAGCTGTGGGCATCAGAGACAGTGTGCACTTGTGGCTCCATTGTATGCTAACTAGCATATACATGTCTCACACTCTAGTTAGTCCTAAATACTTCTCTTTATATACGATCAAGTTCTCTCTTTCCAAAAGACCTTTCACTAAACGAAGTCACTGAATGAGTTGGATGCCACAAGCCCACAACCCATGCAGGAACCCAAGTTTTCTTTGCATTATCTAGTCTCTCTCTCTCTCTCTCTCACACACACACACACACACACACACTTTGCGTGCGTGCTTGTGTTCTATCTTACTCTCTAAATTCCCCTCATGGAGTTTCATCACCTTAAATCTTTTGATGATCATGCTTTTTTATTTTTTATTTTATCCTATTTTTGTGAAAGAGCCTTCTAAATATAATCAGTTTTTGAATAAATTTCATTGCTAATTTAAAAAAAAAAGTACAACAATTTTTTGAAAGAAAAAAGTTCTTATGACATATATGCTAAAAAATGTTGAAAGGAAGCTTATGAATGATACCTTAGAATCATTATTGACCTTATCATAACTTTTGATCTGTATCAGACTGATAAACTGCAATACAGTCGATACCGACCATAGTACTGGAACTTAAATGATTCCAAAGGACATTGTATCACATAAGGCAATTGTCAATATTTATAGCCAATATGGACTGATATCTATTATTATTATTATTATTTTTTTAATCCTTGCTTGTAAAGATGAAATTGAAGTTGCACTATGTGTAAGTGCCTACACCGTCTTGGACAAACTTATGTTGAAGGATCAGTTTCTTTTGTGGATCACATACTATTTTATTGACTTGTTTGTTCCTGAAAGTGTCTGCTCTTGTATTATGAAGATTTATTATACAAAAACCTGATTTGGATGTAATTGTTTTGGGCACTTGGCATACAAGTTCAAATTTATTGATTGCTTTTTTGTTTAAGTTGCATTTAAGGACAATTGTTGCTTTGTATATTATTTCTTGCCTAGGAATGAGCTTAAGGATCAACTTTTGATGTCATCTGAGTTTTCAAGTGTACCGACAATCATATTGCTAGAGACAGTGGTTATCTTGCTGGATCCCAAACTTCCATGGGTCTGCAAAATAGTTGGCTATCTCTCACAAAGAAATACATTTGCGTTGTTGAGAGATATTGTTCTTACTGTGAAGGTATATACTTAATCCCAAGTAATCCTTTTCCTAACTTGTTTTCGAGATTCATCTTATTGATTCGAGATGCAAGCATGCTATGGGCATTCTCCCTTTCATTTGGAAGCATAAGCTTGTTGGAGGGAGCATGTCATGTTTTGTGTAGATCTATCACATATGCATGACATATAAAAAAATTTAGAAGGATTGAAGCAAAAATAGGACACTTGCCGAGGTTGTTGATGAAATTTAGGGTTTTGGCCTTGATCTGGTCCAATTACAAGTTTTAGATTCAAATGGACTCAAGTGGAGTTCTAGATTTAACTAAAGGAAATTAATTCTACAAGTTTTTTTTTTCCAAAAAACATATTTGGGAGGTTTTTTGAGATTGGCAATATGGTAGGGTGAGATGCGTTGCGTTGTGCTATATGGGCCACGATACGCCATAGTTTTAAGGGTTTTCTTTAGAGAAATTCACCTGTATCGCAAGACACGTGCGATATAGGCCGTGGTACACCACAGTTTTAAAATTGGGGGGTTGTATCGTACCCCCACCCCATGATATCGATACGTATCGCACAATACTTTAAACCATGTGAGGGATTAGAATCGGAAGAATCAGCTTGTTTAACAAGGCTCTCTTGCCTAAGTGGGTATGGAGATATTTATAAAAAAAAAAGTGGGTATGGAGAGAGGGAAATGAAGATCATAATATATGGGGACAGATTATAGCGGCAAAATATGGGTTGGCAAGTAAGTGGGAAAGCAAGGAGGTTTTAGGGCCTCATGGTCAAAATTGTTGGAAAAATATATTGGCCCATGGCAACTTGTTTAGAGAAGCCATCCTTATTGAGGTGGGGGGAGGCTCAAATCCCTTTTTTTGGGTGAACAGATGGTGCTTGGATTATTCATTGAAGAATGAATTTCCAGAATTATTTCGGGTGGCAAGCAACAAAAAAGCTGTTGTAGCCAACTTTTCTCTCTCTCTCTCTCTCTCTCCATGGATGGGAGTGTAGTTAGATGGGCACCTATCCCTAGAGATATTTGAATGATTTGGAGATTAATTTCCTAGCTAACCTTCCAGGAGTCTTGGGCAACCAACATAATAGAATGAAATTAATGGGAGGTGGAAGCATCTTTCTAATGGTTAGTTTATGTTAAAATCCTTTTACGAGCTTTATGGCGGTTATGGGAGCACTGACTTTCCTTGGAAAGACGTTTGACTTTGGATCCAATCTGTCATCTCAAAGGTTCAGTCCTTCTTATGGGAAGCAACTAGCTCAAGTATCTTGACGGTGGATAACTTGAGAAGTAAGGGCTTCATTCTCCGAAATGTTTGCTTGTTATGTTTGAAAGAGGGTGAGTCGACAACTCATTTGCTGTCCATTGCCCTTTTGCCATGGAGGTGTGGACAACAATATTTGCAAGATTGTGGGGTTTCTGTTAACAGTGAGTTAACCAACTCTCCCAAAACCTGAAGTTGTTAGGAGATACTGAAATTAAAATCCTTCAGCACCCCTCCTAGGAGGAACACTGTTCTCTTCAAGGAACACTTGGGGAACCAGGTTTGAAATGGAATTCGGGGCCCAGCATTAAGTCTATTTATACTTTTAACTACCTATTAGGCTGGGCCCAAGCTAAATCTTCTAAGCCTGCCTTGAGCCTAGGGTCTACCATTCAGGACCAGGCCTGGCATGCTGATGACCTTAATTTCTGTGTAAATAAGTCCTGACAAACATGTTAGTATCCAAATTCTTGCTTTGATATTTCCTTTCCACCTGCTGCACATGTTGCTGTCAAGCAATGTTTGATGTCATTAAGCATCTATTGTTTATGCATGCTTCTTTTGGTGTATCATTTCTTTTTAGCATGGGAAGTACATTTGTTGATGTTTTTGATTAATGCCTGCAGTAATGTGAAAATATCTAGGGCAGTATCCTTTGAAGGTATGACATGCTCCTGTATTCAGAGTTTACTTCACGCCTATCGCAGTTCCTCGATTCATGAGCCAATTGTAGAGACAATTGAATAAGGGAAGAGGCTGCTAGCAATACAAGGTCTACACTCATCAACTACGATACAATATGAACATACCACTAACTCATCAACCACCAAATACAGGCATAGAAGCTAGAGAGCACACTAAATCATGCAAAAAATACAGAGAAAAGGCTGCTAGCAGTTAATTTGTAATAGAAAAAGTGTCATAGGGAGCTCCATAGAACAATACACACATCACAACCAGTCACAGCCAACCCTAGTAACAGTAACGATCACCTCATAGCATAAAACAAAAGAGTAGCCCAAGGCTGGGTACAAAACCCAGCAGCAAACACGAGAGGTAGAGGGGGGCGGTAACTCTACTACAGAAAAAATCTCACCACCAAGTCAAAACTTGTCAAATTGCTTTGGGTTTGTTTCAAAAGACACAGCATATAGGAGAGGATGGATTGTGACCAAGAAACCCCAACATAATCACCTCATAATGATCACACCACAAACTTTTCTCAGGTTTGACAAAATAACTGAAAAACACAGGAAAATGTGCTAAAATGGCAAATGACTCAGAAACCTACACCATTACCACCACAAATCTCTGCAAATGGATATCAACTAGGAGCCAGAGAAAAAAACTTTCTGATCTACAGTGTCTGTATGGATGACATCAGTATCTATATGGACGGATGTCGTCAGCTGCAAGGTCTGGGATCACTCCTTGCTCATTTGGTGTTCTGCCTGCTCTTATACCAAGTTTGGTTTTTCTTGTTAGGATTTCGAGTAGAAGAAGAGGAAGAAGAAAAGAAAGGGAGACTTGGGAGAGTAAAGAGACTCACATACTTTCATATATTATAAAAGAGAAATACAATAGAAGAATACATGATAGGGGTATTTACAAATATACCCTCATACACAACACTTTTTTTTTATGAGGAAACTCATTAAAAGGGGATAAGGCATCCTAAAGCCAAAAAACAGTGAGCCCCCGACAAAAACTTAGGGATACATCCATTAACAAGGCTAACCCATCTCATCTTGATATCGACAGAAGACCGATTAAGAAAAGGTTTACAGTTAGTAGCTCACAAAAGAGAAAGAGACTCATCTCATGTTTACACTGTCCATACATATGGAGAGTGTAAAGAGACTCTCATATACTTTCATATATTATAAAAGAGAAATACAATACAATAATACATGATAGGGTATTTACAAGTTTGCCCTCGTACACTATTTTTTTTTTTATGAGAAAATTCATTAAAAGGGGATAAGGCATCCCTAAAGCCAAAAATAGCAAGCCCCCGACAAAAACTTAGGGATACTCGCATCCGTTAACAAGGCTAACCCATCTCATCTGGATATCGACAGAAGACCGGATTAAGAAAAGCTTTACAGTTAGTAGCCCACAAAAACACATATATCCAAAGTTCTCCTGTACACCTTAAATGCAGGTTCTGTATAATTAATAAATATCCTACCATAACTCTCCAACCACAAGGATCACCGTACAGCTGGAATCTGCAAGCCCCAAATCACTTTCCCTTTACAGCCAGTACTAATGATAAGCCATTGCTCAACAGAATCCTCGATTGGCCCCAGAGAAACCCAAGAGATATCGATCTCCTTAAGAACCCAAGACCACACCTCAAAGGCATAGGGACAGTGCAAAAGATTATGATCAAGAACCACCAAGGCAGAACAAGCATTCAGAAGATAAAATCCCCGAATAAGCACCTCTCTCGAATTCCACTGCAGATTTGTTTTTCTGATTGGTAAGAAAGGGATTTCATTGAAGAAAACAGAAAAAGATACAAGTCTACAGCTAGCATGAGAGATGCCGCCTGATATAAACTATACAAAACAAGGCTGTCCCATTCTAAAAGCCATTGAAAGTATTTGGCATTTTTGAATAAGGGAAGGTAGCTAAACCAACTTGTGGTCATAGACAGAAACCTTTCCTGCTTGATCTCCATCTTTGAGTCTTCAAAAACTCGTGCATTCCTCGCTCCCTATAAGTACCAACGGTCCAACAGATAATAGGAGGCAGCCCCTTCCAAATTGTCATGTCCCTTGGGATAAGCACTCTGAGGGACCGATTGACCAGCAAGATAGAAGGTCAGGGATGGATTTAGGCATCACTCAAGACACCCCGAACCTCTGCAAAAAGAAAGACCAAACAGCAGCTTCTTGGGGGCATCGCCACAAATTTTTCCTAGATAATTAAAAAACTACCAGATGCTCCCCACGAAGGAGAATTGCACCAAACACAATCTCTCTCCCCCCAAACAGCACACACCAAAAAATTAGACATCATCTCCACCTCAGTTTTCTGAAGACAGAGAATACTCAGCTTACAATTATCAACTGACTTATGGATCATAGATCTCTTATCATTATCACTCATACCACAAATATTTGAGGATAAGATTTTAAGATCCATAAATCACATTCATAAAAAAAAAAGATCCATAAATCACGATCTAAGAAGCCCTTTACCTTTCCTACCATAGCATTCACTCTCCCATCCACCTCTCGTCATAATTAATGCCACTTTCTAATTTCTCAAGCTCATTCGTAAGTCTCCTGCTCTCCCCTGACTGCAAAATGGAACTCCCATTAGCAACCTTACTACCCATTCCAATCCTATGGAACAGCTCCATAGTTTTAGACTCAACCCACACAAAACAGCCCCAAGGACTTGCTACAATCCTCCAACTTGTTAAGCACCCATTCAAAAGAAAAATCCTCATTGATCTCCTCCGCCCATCCTCATTGATCTCCTCCGCCCTTCAACTAAAAAACTGATATCCGGCGAAACCCTCTGCTGAGGAATCACACACAGCAACACGTCACAGCCCTGTTTAGATTGCATCCCAACAGACTGATCCCCAGCTTCCACCATGTCCTTGATAAAAGAAAGCAGCTCAGTCACAACCACTTGATCATCAGTCGACCCTTGATCATTGAACAAAACCAACTGCCTATCGAGATCCTTTTCAAGAACATTTGGGTTCGTAATAATAGGAATAATGGGCCGGATACTCTTCTTACTCCCAATCAAATTAGAACACAACCTGCAAAGATCAAGAGCAGAGAAATGGAAATCAGAACATAACCAAGATTGACCTGAAAAAGTGGGGCATGAACAAAAGAGGCCTTAGCATTACCCACATCATCCACTACAATCAGCTCACTGTGAACAGCACCTTTGTTCTTACCCAGCCCAATGGAACCCCGGTCCTCATTCCTCACAGCCAAAGTAGACCCTCTGAAGTGATGGAGAAGGACCTCAGATTACAGACCTAATCCTCCAAGGGTCAGGATGGGGCATTAAAATGGTAGAAAGGAAGGGTTGGGGTGGGGCAGTATCCATTTAATATTTGAGGCTCTTGGTTCTTCAAACTATTTTGCTTGAATAGAATTCTTTCCATCAATTTGGAGGAGATCTATATAAGAGCTGAAACATTGGTTGGATAGTTAGAGTTTTTGTCAATCCACTTTGGTGTTCTTTTAGTATTTCTATATTAGGCATCTAGGCTCAAGAGCATGTCCGTTTACTCCATCTAGATGGTGCCTTTGGTATGCTTTATCTTCTTTGTTTCTTATCCATGAGAATCAAATTGTTTTACTGATGTAGATTGCCTTATGCAGCAAAGTATGAAGGCTCAAGATGCTAGTGGGGAACATTCTTCATTGGAGCATGTCCTTATCCTTGTTGTTTCTCATGTTGGTCAACTACCATGCATTTGCACAAATAATGATCCACGATGTAGTTTCTTCTCTCAAGTTCTTACAATTCCTTTCTTGTGGAAGCTTTTCCCACACTTAAAAGAGGTAATTTTTCTTTAACAGGTTCACCCTAAATGGAACTCAATACTTGTCTTAAAGCCTTTGTGGTTAAGAAGGAACCTTGAGTTAGCCACCTTGTGTTGGCATGGTTTGTGATTGTATCACTGCTTTGGAAGCATCAAATTTTGTGTTGGTTACTTCGGATATGACTTGCATGTTTGATATTTCAGAATTAACTACACATTTGATAGACAACAATTTTTTTTTTATAAGTGAAAAATTGCTTTTGTTGAAAGTCAAACTCAAGACCTCCTGAAAAATTGCTTTTGTTGATAGACAACAAGTTGCTGTAGCTACTAGCTAGTCATTATTTTTATCTCTAGAGACATCTAGATGGTTCATCTACTAACTGCTAAAGGCATTTCTCACTGTCAGTGATGTGTCAAAGGAGCATTTTGTGATTCGGACCTACTAAATGTTGTTCTCATTGAAAGTGCTGTTTTCTATGTCCAGGTCTTTGCAATGCAAGGGGTGAGCGAGCATTATATTCATCAAATGGCATTGTGTGTGCATAGTAATGCTAATGTTCTTCCTGGTAATATATCACATGAATTTCCAGGGTCTGCATGCCTACTTGGAAATATATTAGAGATTTCCCTGGCTGCTTTATCTCAACCGAACTGTTCATTTGATATGGTAAAGACCCCCACTTTCTAGCCATACTTATTTCTTTTTCTTATTAGATTACTGATGTAGGATAATATTACAAGCTTTGTTACTAAATACGATGTAGGGCAGCCTAATGCTGTATAACCTGCTGATATGATATGGGCCCAAATTGTGTTACGGAAGCAATGATAGAATTAAAAGTAACCAAGAACAGAGTATATAAACACCCAAATAATAACAAACTTACGAAAAATATGGGGGAAAGAAGATAGGATCAATTTAGAAGAAATTAAGATTGCATAGAATAGGAAAAGAAGGGAGAAACGAGAACAGAAGGGATTGTTTTAGGTTTTCTGGAATTTCAGGGCAGAACTGTGAAATTACCAAAATATCCCTGCATACACATCAAAAGTTTATGAAAATTTACAGGTGTCTATGTAAATATCAGTCTGCAAATTGCAATGTTAATTGTAAAGAAGAATAACCTAAAACAAGGTAGGTTCATAGAGAAGAAACTTAGCATGACAGGAATGAAGGAGGAGTTTGAGGGATAGTTTAGGGAAGATAACCCTAAAAGAAAAGCACAAAAAAGCTTGAGGTGATTTTTGTAGAAAGTATAACCTGGAGAACTCAGCTGTGTGTAGAACTTGTTTTGCAGATTCCTGGGATTCCAACAGCCTGTATGTGGAACTTTGATGATGTTTCAACAAGGAAATAAGAGAGAAATCGAAGAAAGAATGAATAGATAGTAGGAATAAGAAGTAAGGAGAAGGAAGAAGAAGATGATAGGAGAAGGAAGAAGAAACTTACAGCTAAACTGATTAGGTGGGGAAAGATGACTAGGGATACAACTCTAGGGTTTCTAACAGTTATAACCAATAGAGGTCTGTGGGGGTTCATACCATAGACCTAGGTTCCAAGCCCGTCTTCACCTATTAATTTATTAACGACTTATCCATTTGCTTATAAAAAATAAAAAATAAAAAAGAAAAAAGAAAAAAGAAAAGAAAAAAAGCTCATCTTTGCTTTATTCAATCCATGTCTAACTGTTAAAAAAACGGCAGCGCTATATATATGTTCACAAACTCAAGAAAATAGCAAGAAACCAAATTAGAAAGTCCTAAACTACTGGCTTACTTGCTACCTAAGACTTTCCTAAACCTAAAACTACTAAAACGTTGACTTTCTATCAATAAAAAGTACAAAAAATGAAGACCTTTTAGAGTATTTCGACCAGCACTCCAAGAGGACCTTACTTTGACTTGTTGACTCACTAAATTACTAAATTACCCTTGGCATTATTACCTAATTACAAAAAATACCCATTGCCTGAAAAAAAACCTAAACTATCCATGACACTAAAGGTCTTATTACATGATTACCCAACCCCTAAATAATCCTAAATTACTCACACATTATACACATCTTGAATTTGACCCTCTTATGTGGAGGAATATACAAGAGCTTCTTCACCATGTCCACATCATTCTCCCAGGGTGGGGGAGCCAACCCTCTTTTGCTACGCACAAAAGACTAGGTCTTACATCATTTCGGTGGGCATACCGCTGCTCAAAAAGAGATGTTGCAGGATGATACAAGCATTGACACCATGGTTCCTCCTTGTGAGGGGGAGGCTACTTAGCTCAATCCGGATATTGGGTGTCCTCTGCCAATGGATTTTACCGCCCTTATGAAGCCTCCCTTCAGACAAGGTTTCTTCATCAGGATCACGCCGAATCCCACCATCGACAAACCTGCTGGCGATTGGGAATTTCTATCATCAGAATCTTTTAGGGGGGATGGTTTTTTGGATTTTGATGTTAGAAGACCTCATTCGGAACCAAACTAAAGAGAGGGGAATGACAATAGGCTCGAGATGGTTGTTGTGGCTGAATCTGTTCTGGCACTCTCTAAGGTATCGCTTTGGGTGATCAACCAAATGGTGGCTGTCAGCAATTTCCTGGGTGTCTCTTTTGATGGTGTGGAACAACAAGCTATTGAACTTTTAACGGCGCTAGAATGAGATCTCTCTCTCTCGGGCTTGGATAAGGAAAATAGGAGGTGGAATAGAGAGTTGTAGGGCCTGCGATCGGCTTTCAAAAATCGTTATAGTGGCAGGAGAAGGTATTCTTCCCTCAACGGTCTGTGAGTGTTTTTCCTTTTGTTGTCCAGGGCTTTTATTTGGTTAGCTATGAACTTCTCTATTTTATCTTGGAACGTAAGAGTTTTGGGAAGACTAGAAAAGAGATTGCAGGTCAAGGATATTGTTAATTCTAGTCCGTTCAAGCTGATTGTGCTGCAAGAAACTAAAATGAAATCTATTCCTCGTGCTTTCTTTCGTCAAATTTGTCCTTTCTCTTTGGTGAATGGAATTTGTCTTCCTGCAAAAGGTGCAGCGGGAGGAATTTGGATTGTTTGAGATACTGGGAAAATTGAAAGTCTTCAATCGTGGGTCAATAGTTTTTCCATTTCGGTGAGGTATAGATGCAGAGATTCTGAGACAGAATGGATGGTGTCGGGTGTGTATGGGCTCTATCAGCAGGTTTGAAGCCTTTGTTTTTCCAGGAACTATTTGATATTCACAGCTTATGGGAGGGCCCCTGGTGTGTGTGTGGCGACTTCAACAAAATATTGGGGGTAAAGGAAAGATCGAGGGGTGGGGGGCTCTTAGCGGGGTCATTGCTCTTCTCAGACTTTATTAATAGTCTTAGCCTGAGAGATGTGCTGATTTTTAGTGCTTTCTTCACCTGGTCTAACTTACAATCCTCCCCCCTACTTTAAGTAAGTTAGTTAGATTCCTTCTTTTAGCTAAATGAGATGAGGCTTTTTCTTTTTCAAAAGGCTTAGCCAGATCGAGACCCGTGTTGGATCATATCCACGTGGTCTTGTGTGTTAAACAGGGGGTTGGGCCCCCCAAGCCTTTCAAGTTCGAAAACATGTGGTAATACTCTCCCCGCTTTAAGGAGCTTGTCAAGGATTAGTGGAATTCTTTTGTGGTGTCGGGTAGGCCTGACCAAAAATTAAGATTGAAATTAAAGCTTCTTCATGATCGAATTAAAGTCTGGAACAAGGAGTCGTTCGGTGTGATTGAGGCTAAGAAGAAATCTCTTCTAGAGGAGATCTAGTTCTTGGGACTCTATTGATGATCAGGTAGGCTTATCCGATCCCTAGAGGCAGTTGCGGGATATGACCAAGCAGGAGTATGTAAAATTCACGTGCTTAGAGGAGATTAAATGGAAGCAGAGGGCCAAAGTCAAACGGCTTAAAGAAGGGGATAATAATACATGCTTTTTCCACAGATTGGAAAACGTGCAAAAGAAACACCAATTACATCCTCTCTCTTGTTGATAATGATAGAAGGGAGGTGGAGAGGGAATATCTGAATGATCACATTGTTTCTTATTTTATGAAATTGTTCAAAGAGTCAGGTATTCAAAGACCTAAGTTGAATGAGATTCAATTTAAAAGAATTTCAGCTGCTTCTCATGTTTGGTTGGAGTGGCAGTTTGAGGAGGAAGCTGTTAAAAGAGTGGTTTGGAGTATTGAGGATGACAAAGCCCTAGACTTGGATAGTTTCACTGACTTTTTTTTATAAAAAAAAGTAATGCTGGGATGTTGTTGGCAAGGATGTGATAGAAACAATGACCAACTTCCATGACCAAAACTTCCTTGATATTGGTAGGAATGTTACTTTCATCTTTCTTATCCTGAAAACTGAGCAGGCAAACAGGGTGTCGGATTTCAGACCAATCAATTTAGTGGGCAGTGTGTATAAAATCTTGGCTAAGACTCTTGTGTGCAGGCTTAAAGCCGTTCTAGGAGAAGTGATCTCTCCTAACCAAAGCACTTTTCTTGGGGGAAGGCAATCAATTGATGGGGTTCTGATTGCTAATGAATGTATAGATGAAATCATGAGGAAAGGGGAATCAGGCATTCTTTGCAAACTGGACCTTGAAAAAGCCTATGACAGAGTCAATTGGGCGTTTTTCTTCTTCCTGTTGAAGTGGATGAGTTTTGGTAATAAATGATGCAAATGGATGAAAAAAATGTGTCGTAACGACCTCTTTTTCCCTCTTGGTGAACAGTTCCTCGGTGGATTTTTTCCATGCTTTTAGGAGACTGTGGCAAGGGGACCCCCTCTCTTCTTTTCTTTTCCTTATTGTCGCAGAAGCCTTTGAAGCTCTCCTGTCCAAAACTTATTTGGGTGGCCTATTGGAGGGGTTCCACATAGGGGATGAGAGGATGTTGGTTTCCCATTTGCAGTTTGTAGATGACACCCTCATCATGTGCAAGGATTCAGAGACCCATCTGCTTTATTTGAGATGCGTCATCCATTGGTTTGAGGTGGTTTCAGGCCTTAAGATTAATCTGTGAAAGAACAAGATTTTTGGGATTGACAGAGTGGATAATATTGAGAGGCTAGCTTCTTGCCTGGGATGTTCTGTGGGCACTCTTCTGACCACCTATCTAGGGCTTCCTCTAGGTGCTCAATTCAAGAATACAACGGTGTGGAGACCGTTGTCTCTCGGATGCAAAAACACTTAGCTGGCTAGAATGGGAACTTCCTTTCCAAAGGGGGGAGAGTGGTTCTGCTGAAATCTGTTCTAGCTAGCTAGCCCACGTACTTTTTATCTCTGCTTCCTATTCCGGCTTCAGTGGAAAAGAAAATCGAACAATTTTAGAAAGACTTTTTATGGGGAAACAGCTCCAACCATGATGCTATGCACCTTGTCGCATGGAATGATATTTGCTGGTCCAAAAGACTTGGGGGCTTGGGTATTACCCGTATTAGGGACACAAAAAGGGCTCTCCTCTCGAAATGGCTTTGGTAATTTAGCAAAGAACCTGACAGCTTGTGGCGTCAAGTCATCGCCTGCAAATATAGGCTGGCTAATGAGTTAGCCTCTAACCCGCCATCTAATCCCTATGGTTGTAGTTGTTGGAAGGCTATCATGAAGGGCAGTGCAGACTTCTTTAATAAGGTTAAGTTTGAGGTGGACTCAGGCTCCAACATGAAGTTGGAAGGATAGATGGTGCTCCCCCAGACTTCTTATGCTGGAGGCTCCACAAATTTTTTGGATTGCTAGAAACAAGGAGGTCAAAGTCTGTGATTACTAGTTGCATCACTCTAGTGGTGGGGCTTGGAATGTTGATTTCAAAGGAAGACTAAATGATTGGGAGGTTGAGGAAATGGGCACTTTGATAGGATGGATTGATCTTATTCGTTTGAATGCAACCATTTAAGACAGGCTTGTTTGGGATTATTCTAGGAATGGTTGTTTTTCTGTCAAGTCTTATAGGGAGACTCAGTGGATGGATATAGCTTTTGTTGATGTGTGGAAGAGGATTTAGAGGCTTAAAATTCCTTCTAAAGTAGCTTTTTTCCTTTGGTCCACGGCTAGAGGTCGCTTGCCTACCATTGACTTGCTCCAAAGTAGAGGGATGATCATTCCTAATGCTCGTCTTCTTTGCCTTCATAAAACAGAAAGTATTGATCACATTTTTATCCACTGCCCGTTCTCTATGGAGGTTTGGAATTGCTTCCTGCAAGAAATTGGTTTAGCCTAGGCTCCTCCCAGGAACTTTACAAGATTGCTTCTCTCTTAGAGGTTGATCAAAGCCCAGAAGAAAGGAAGGATCCTGTGGGATCTGCTGTGCCCTGCAACTTATTGGTTCATTTAGCTAGAAAGAAATCAGAGGGTATTTGAAGGATATGCAGAGCCAGCTCTGAATATCTTCAAAAAAGCGAAGGACTTGTCTTGCTTCTAGGGTATCAATTGCAATCTTGACAATTCAGTGGCTAACTCTAAAAAGGTTTGGTGTAATCTTTTCATGTAGTGTCTTTCTTTGCTTTTCCAGTTGTTTTACTATTTTCCTTGTTGTCTTTGGGGATTTCTCATCCCTTTTTTCTTAATGAAATTTCGCCTTTCAAAAAAAAAAAAAAAAAAAAAGATAGGATCAATTTAGAAGAAATTAAGATAGCATAAAATAAGAAAAGAAGGCTGAAATGAGAAGAGAATGGACTGTTTTAGGGTTTCTGGAATTTCATGGTATAATTGTGAAATTACCAAAATACTGTTAGGTCTATGTATAGTTAATGTCCATGCACAAAACAAAGTGAGTACATGTAGTGGTCATGTATATAAGACTTTATGATGTAAACAGTATACGTAAGTCCAAGTGTTAAGAGTCCGGGAAAGCGCAAAGAGATGGACTCGAAGCCAGAATAACCATGTCAAAGAGACTTAAGCATCATGGAAGAATCCCAAGTCTCAAGCTACCTCAAGGAAGCCAACACATCAACTCCAAACACAGAAAGGTTAATTAGGTATATGAGACTAAATGATAGGTGTGTGTGCTCACGAAACCCCGAGACCATGGTTGACCCTAGGAATCACTTATAAGGCTTAATTAGGGTCTAATTGAAATGCACAAAGAGCCCAATGCTCAAAAGAATGAAAAGGGCTCACTAGGGAAGAAGTGCCTATGTTGACTAGTGCTATCTAGGTCAGTAAATTTTGAGGCAACTTCTAAGGAATCTCTAGCTCACCTCAGTAGGAATTATATTACAATCTATACATGGATAGAAAGGTCTAGAAGTCTACTTTTCAACAAAAAAAACGGTGAAGGATTTTGAGTTTTTTTGGAGAAAGTTACAGCCGTTTTACCCAGAGCTGTCTGTGCTGAAAACCTGGGGAGCGCAGGTGCCCGTGAATAGAGGGGGGCGCTCGAAGTGGTGTACTTGAGGTGCCCGAGGTCCCAATGGTCAGAATTCTAAACGTTATTTTTTGACTATTGGGGGCTTTGGAAAGTCTTGGCTTGCCTATAAAGGCTTGGGACATGTCCCAAATGAGTAAATGACTCTCCCACAACTCCTTTATGTTGTCTATGATCATTCTATTCATGAAAAACAATTGAAAACCCTCTTTACATGAGGTGTTCTTGAGCTAGATATGTAAATCATCAAAAAGGAGTGCAAACAAGTCTTGAGAGCAAAAGATTGGATCAATCATCATCTAAAACTTGAAGAATAACCCTTGAATCTATTAAAGAATTTGTGAGAGCTTGAGCCCAACTTGGAAAATCAAATAAAGAAAGCTCTCTTCAACTGGATGTGAAGACCATAGTCACATTTGCCTGTTGAGAGGCTGAGCACCACTATTATTCATCTACATTCCTTTCCATCACTTGTGTACGTCCGTTGGAGACACCGGACAAGAAGCTTCTGTCGGAGACACCGGGAGCGAGATTAGGAGTCCGTTGGAGACACTGAACTCGCGTGCACTTGCCAGAGACACCAAGTGCGAAGTCACCTCTACCGGAGACACTAGAGGTAAGGTCTTGTTGATGTAGCTTGTAATAGTTAGTAGATAACTATTAATAAAATCATCACGCCCCTGGAGTGGGCATTTGACAGAAGACGTAGGCCGGTGTGCCGAACCACTATAAACACTTGTGTCTTTGTGGTTGCATGCTTTGATTCTTTGTGTGCTTATGATTTTG
>JAOXJP010237160.1:0-23736 GCA_025762735.1 Platanus orientalis | reverse complement strand
CAAAAATCTTCTGAATTTTAATTGAACTTTAAAAATCTAGAGACAATCTCAAGCGCAGACTTTTGTACTGTGATATCTCTGCTCACACATCAATATAGATTTCATCTGTTTACCAATCTTTCCTTTCTAGGTTTGCAAAAGTCCTCTTAATTGAGTAATGAACGAAACCCTTTTGTTGATATGGGTCACTCGAACCCGGGTTAAAAGGAAAGACCACCAACAGTTCCATCTGGAGTCCGCTCACGGAATTGGAAATAATTACCTTTCCCTAGTTATTTCAATTCATTAACGTTTTATCAAGGCTATTAATTCTGTAGGGATTTGAAACAAATCCGTTTCTGGTTCTATAAAAACTGCCCAAACATAGATAATGGAATTGGTGGATGCAATTCCATTTCCATCCTCTCAATTCCGTTTTCTCAATTGTAATTGCAATTGCAAAGGTATTTTGGTATGTATCAAAAGTTTGAAGAATGCGAACTGGGCAAAAAGAGTGGCAATAACGCTCCCAAAACAAGAAATCATCGTTTACCCATGTGAGAGAGAGAGAGAGAGAGAGAGAGAGAGATCATAACTAATAAGGAAACAGATGTTAAAAAGAGCAAATTTTACTGTGCCCTTTTGTAGTATGAACAAAAAAACGGTTTTTATTTTTATTTTTTGTCTACTAGAATTTTTTGTCGTTTAACATAGGCTTTTGTCTTTTTGTAGTTTTTTGTTCATGCTGCATTAAGCCACAGCAAATTTGCCATAACAGATATTTTAGGTTATATATATATATAAAAGAGAAGTGTATACTTACAGATACTCCAACGATCTAATTGTACCCAAGAAGGAAGGTATGCATCCCCCAAATCGGTTGCCAAAGAGCCTACTGTTTGATCAAAACAAACCTGTCAATAGGCAGACATGATGCAACAAACAACCCAGACGTCTAATACCAAAACACACACACACCAAAAGGAAATAAAAAAAGAAAAAGAAAATAAAAGCCTCAATCAAGCCTTAAGCTTTGGAAATCCGCTTGCATTAGAGTGCAACTTTGGCCACAGAGCACAGCAAGAGCTCAAGCCATAACTGGTTCATTTATTGGGCCAAACTCAACTCAGATCCTACGTTACAAAGTCTACAGGAAAATTTTCAAATGTGATAGGCTCATGTCTGACAAGCTCGAGTCAAACCCAGTCTTCTCCTATGTTAGCACTCCTAAATGGCTAGACCCCAACTCTAGTCCTACAACCGAATCCCACCTGTTGAAAATGATTCCTAAGCTCAATTAAGCCTGAATTGGGCCCATTTTGACTGTGAGCAGATCCCCCTATGCGTGGGGACTACGATTGTTGCATCAATCAGATCTTTACCAAAACACGCTTTAGATGCTTTCTCCTTAATCATCGGTAGCGCAGCAGTGATAAACACTGGGTGCATGGTATACAGGAGATTTTCCTAGATCAAGTGCAGTTTAATCCACGTTATTTATTTTTTAAGTTCTTCGCTAAGACATAAAATATATAGCTTTATAACACTATTGAAAACCAACTGCTGTGATTTAAGTGGTACAGTTTGTCGGAGATTTTAAAATTCTAAATAATCAACCATTGGGTGGTTAGAAACATTAGAAAGAGAGTTTGAAGAGTTAAATTCTAATTTTTGTTAAGTGTAGATAGTAATGCCCTTTAGGTGGTCATAAACAATTATGTCTTTTAATTTAAGCCCAAAAGAGACCATTGATCTTTTACGTTTAATAGTCACAAATAAAAAGTCCAAGATACATATAGGCACATTTTGGACTGAAATTAAATCCCTACAATTCACTCTTTGGTTAATGGATATGACCCTCCCCATATTCTATAAATAAAGGAGGTCATTTAGCCACACATATGCACAATCTCTCTCTCTTTCGCTCTCTCTCTCTCTCTCTCTCTCGCTTTTTTATTCTGTTTAGAATAAAATTCTATTCTTGTATCTTTAAAAATATATGGGTTTGGGGTTGATTTACGATAAAACAAACCGCAGATCAACATACAACGATCTATGTAATGTTGGAAACGACTCACTCGTTAACTCATTTACTTAATTTAATTGAGCGGGTGGTGAAAATCATCTCAAGAAAAACAACATCTGTAATGTACCTTGAAATACTCTTCTAACGAATTCATTTTCTTGAATCAATGCCACAATGCTCTAACAATCTTAAGACCATTTTTGGCTATTAGAAGAATGTGGAATAAGCTCTAAGGAAATTGAACAAATGGATGGCTCAGATGCATTGGAATTATAACCAAAGAAGGTGAAAGTTCATAGAAGTATTGTACTAGAGTTGTGGATCAATTTTTAAATGTAGCTTCAAATCATCTACATAACAGATTAGTAGTTCTTTTTATTTTATTTTATTTTTATTTTTTATCTTAAGAGATTTTATTTTATTCGATTTATTTTCTCTTTATTAATACCAACATTTTTTTTTTGTTGAGGTTTCAGTCCAATTGGATTGCTTTCTATATTGATAATGTGCCAACATTAGGCATTATTTATTTTTGTCTTTTTGTTTTTGGTAAGAAGCATTAACTCAATTTCATTCTTATTAAAATTCCTCATGATTATAATGATCCATTGCAAGAATGGAATAAATTCTTTGAGGAAGGTTTATACCAGTTCATTTGAGGGAGACATGTTTTGTAACACCCCGTAATGCTCTTAAAGGGCAAAAATGTAATTAACCATATGTAAGGGTAGACATGTTTTATATACTTTAGGAAGTCATTTGTAGTGTAATTTGGAATCTAATAGAATGAATTAGAAATGATGAAAACAAAGATAAGTTGTCGATTTGTCAAGTTCCAAAGTTGTCCTAAATGTGTTATTGGGGTAACTTTATAAGAAAACTTGTACCAATCACGAGATAATTTAAGTACAAGACATATATCATTGGAAAGCTTTAGAAGTCTACTTTTCAATGCATCAAACGGTGAATAATTTAGAGTTTTTCAGAGAAAGTTATGACCATTTTATTGTCAGTCTACGGATTCTAACCATTAATCTATGGTTTAATCTTTAAAAAAAAGATGGTTTAAGGGAAAAGGAAGTCCTACTTAAAGATCTACTTGACTAGAATACGAGAAAACTTTAAGTAAGTAGTTATACAAGGCTTACACTATTTTTCTTTGTCATCTAGGTTCTTAAATGTTTTGTACTGTTTGTATGAAAGTTTTTCTTATATGATTGAGAAGCTTTTTGTTAGGATCCTAGAAATCTTTACTTTTGTGTGATTTATAATGAGAACTTGTCATATAATGCTAGGATCCTAGAAATCTTTACCTATTGTGTGATTTATAATGAGAACTTGTCATATTATGCTAGGATCCTAGAAATCTCTAATTTAATTTGTAAAGAAAATTAGTTTTACATTATATGTATTTTCTTTCCATGAATTTTTAAAGCTTGTAAGTTAAGCTTCTATGAATCTATAGTCTCCATATGATAATTATTAATGCATAAAAAACTTGATTGGCCATGAAAAGTATGAATATTTGAATTATTGTAAGCATCTTCTAATATATTAGAGAAAGAATGTAAAATTGATTCAGTATACATGTAGGAAAGGATTATGATGCATGTTGACTTCTATTTAAATGATAATAGCTAGTAATAGTATATAAATTGTTTAGGGATTATTATGAAATAGTTTAATTGAATTCAGGAATTGAGAATTGTAAATATTAGAAAGTATATGTAATATGATAATTATTGGACCTCTCACTCATGTTAGGTGCATTAATTGTATAATGTTAGAAACATACTAATATGCAAAATTTCATGGTTACTTATTGAGTAAGTTAGATAATGATTTGCTGATGTTGCATATATGTCTAATCATGCTAGCAAGTATAATGTATTAAGTTGAATGTCTTTAGCTGATGTTATTGAATGCCTCTAGTGATGGAATAATTCTTTATTGCTATATTAGTGTATGTATCTTATAGTAATATATGTCCCTTGCACAATGATCAAAGAATGCATCATATAATGACAAGATAAGGTGTGTTGACCATGAATTAATGATAAACGTAACGAATAAAAAATCAAGAAAAGTGAAAGAAGATAAGTAAGAAGAATAAAGATAAATGTCAAGATAGTGTAAGAACCACCATGGGGAGTTAAGACAATGGGATAACAATTGTATATATCCTTGTCCTAGGGAATTTTAGAGGACTACCTTAGTGCAAGGAAGTTATATGGGACACACCCTTGATGTCTTAGGGGATTTTGTGGACTACAGACCTTGTCATTGAGAATACAATGCAGTGAACACCCTTAATGCCCTGGGGGATTTTTGTAGGCTACACCTTTACTAACTTGGGGGATTTTTGTGGGCTACAAACCCTATTACTAGGGATATATTTTTGTGGGTAAAAGATCCTACAACTGGGGATATAGTACAGTGAGCACCCTTGATGCCCTAGAGGATTTTTGCTAGCTGTAGATCCTGCCATTGGGGATACAGTATAATGGGTACTCTTGACGCTTTGGGGGATTTTTGTGGATTGCACCATTGATGCCCTTAGGGATTTTTGTGCACTACAAACCCTATCATTGAGGATACATTATAATGAACACCCTTGATTCTCTAAGGGAGTTTTGTGGGCTATAGACCCTGCCATTGGAGATAGTAAAGTGAGCACCCTTGATGCCCTTGGGGATTTTTGGGGGTTACACCTTGAGGGATTTTTGTGGACTACACCTTTGATGCCTTAGGGGATTTTTGCGGGTTACACCCTTGATACCCTAAGTGATTTTTATGGGTTAACTTTGGTCTTTATGACCCCTTTATGTTAAGTGTAAAGAAATGTAAGAAGCTCACTATTTGTGAAAATGAAAAGTATGTAATAGATAAGAAGAGTTTTAAGAAAAGAAGCTATGCCAAGAAGAAATTAAAAGTTTATAAGCTATATAAAGGGATGAAAGGTCAAGATACGGAAGGAAAGCACATAAGTTTCAAAAGTAATGAAAATGTCATAAGTTATATAAGAATAAGTAATATAAAGACCCTTGCTATTAGAGAATAATATAATGTGCCAATGTGTGAAAAAGTGTAAGTGAGTTAAAAGGCCCCCATCTTTGGAAAAAAAAAGGTTATGATAAGAAGAAAAGAACAATTTCATAAGATATGTAAGAGATGTGAAACCATGATAAGATGGAAAGCAAGGTTATAAGAAAGAAAGAACGTAAATAAAGGAAAGAAAAACATATAAGCTTTAAAAAGTAGAGTTCATAAAGTATGTAAGGAAGGTAAGTGTTAAGACTAAAAATGGAAATACCTAAGTCTCATAAGTTGAGAAATTCTTAAATAAGATAAGGAAGTGTCATGAAAGGAAAAGTAAGTATCTAAGCTACTAAAGGAAAGATAAGTATGTGGCAAGATGAAATGTAACATCAAGAAAAGAAATGAAGTATTTAAGCTTCAAAAGAAGATAAAAGTCTCTAAGCTATGTCAGAAAATAATAAGATATGGACTTAAGAAGATGACAAGTAAGTACTATGAGAGAGACGATGAAAGCCAATAAGTGATAAGTGATGCAAGAACTGAACCAGTTGAAAGTGAGGAAGATAATGACAAGTAAGAGAAAATGAATTATGTTGAACAAGAGTAATGAGAATTTTTTTATGAATACAATAACATAAATATTAAGCATTAAGGTAATGACAAACTTGTTGAATATAAAATTTAATTTCATGTTTCATTGTGAAAATGTTTTGCTATGATTGCTAATTGTTTAAGAATGTTGCATGTCTACTTGGAATGATTTGTATATTCCTATTCATGTAAGAATGTATAAATTATGCATGAAAATAATATAAAATGCTCATTGGGATACACACGAAGTATTTTCACTATGGATGCATTATGAAATATTTACCATTTAGTGGCATATATACCTTATCACACAAATATATTAGAAGAATGCTTTAAATTAGTAGCATCATGCATATTTATATGAAAATGTATTAGAAGAATACTTTGGATTAGTAGGATCATGCATGTTGCCATGTATAGATCTCATATGATGAATTGTGTAGAAAAATTTATTGGATTTTGTGATGCATTATAGTTAATGAATGTACATTTGTACATGTATAAATGCCGAAAATTATTATGCACTCTATATGAAATTATATTAAGTAGTTTATATAGAAAAATTTGTGCTCTACCCGTGCGGTTCCATTGTAGGTTTTGTATACTTATTTACGAGCCGTAGAACTCACCCTTCTATACCATTTTTCAAGTGAGATATAGTATAAGTGCTTTGTGTTGAAGCACTTGGTGTTTAGAGGACATGTTAGCGACTGTCATCCTTAGTCATTATTTTATAATATTTTTATTATATAGGAGACTTTGTATATTGGTTTATATTAACCCTTAAAATTAAGATTTAATGTTTTGTAATACGTTTATGGAGGATGTAGTTGGATTATGTTTATTCAATATTGATGTTAATAGAGATTTTATATTCTATAGATTATGGATGAGCTTTATTTCCATTGCACATGTGATTTTAGTGATTCATTCTTATTCCATTGCATATGTTATGCTTAAGAGCTTAATGTTAAGGTTAAATGAAGAAAAATTTATAGTGAATGAAGCTTAGATCGATTAGTAGCGATCCGAATTCATGCCTATATAAGAGCTTGAATTTAGGGTCATTATAGTTTAGTATCAGAGCCCAGGTTTATAGATGTTGTAGACTATATGAAGCGATAGGTGATATGTTATACGTAGAGCTTAGTGCATATTATTATATATGTCAATGGAAATTTTGAAGATTGATTGGTAATCTATGTCTTAATGTTTATATGAATTAGGAAGTAATGTATCTTAGTTTTGAAGTGGACTTTGATGGTGTGAGATTCTAAAAGTTTGGTTATTTGATCTTAGGAGATATCGCCTTTTGTGTATATGTTGTTCACCTGCCTACTAGAACCCGATTATCTTTCTGGTATTCTAGGTTCTATCAATAGCTTGGTGGAGGTGGTGAAGAAGCACATTAGTACCAGTGGTGAGGCCAATAAGAAATGACATTCCCATGTGGGTTTTAGCAATGAGAAATGTCATAAGCTTGGAGTGTCCATGAAGAAGGCTGTAGGAGTAAAGAGAGTTGGGGCACCACATCGGAAGGATTCAGAGCCATGTTTGAGGTGTGGAAAACTACATAGAAAAGTCTGCTTTGTGATATTGGAGTGTGCTTTAAGTGTGGAAAGCACGACCATTGGATTAGGAATTACCCATCATTGGAGAATGTTTTACTGGCAAATCCCACAGAAGTGGAAAGGGGACCAACGATTCAAGAACATATCTATGCTGTTACCAAATAGGATGTTGAGACATCCCTATTGGAGGATGTATGTATCTTCCATTAATTTTCTTTATTTACATAAATGCACCCACATTTCTGATGACCTTCTGTTTTCCCTTTCCCTGCATACTTTCACTCATAGGGACACCATGTTGGTAGACGTCATAGATATGACTTGTATGATAGGATTATGGAAAGAAGTTAGTTCTAAAACCTAGTTGACCATGTTTAAATATATTTCAAAAACTTAGACATGCCAAATTCAAGGACAAATTCTTTTTATGAGGGAAGAATGTAACACCCTGCAATGCTCTTAAAGGGAAAAAATGCAACTAACCATGTATAATGATAGAACATCATTTTAGATACTATATGAAGTCATTTGTGGTGTCTGGGATCCAATAGAATGAATTAGAAGTGAGGAAAACAAAGATAAGTCTTGGACTTGTAAGTTCTAAAGTTGTCCCAAGTGCATAGTGGGACAACTTTACAAGAAAACATATACTAATCTTGAGACAATTTAAGTATAAGCCATACATCATTGAAAACCTCTAGGAATCTACTTTTGAATGCCTTTAACGATGTGTAATTTAGAGTTCTCTAGAGAAAGTTATTATCATTTTATCGTGAGGTGTCTGCACTAAAAAGTCAGAACACACCCCTCAAGATAAGTCAGAGACAGGTCTTGGGCATGACCAGTCTAGAAGATGGGGCCAAGCCTTTAAGAATTTTTATAACCGGTCAAAGATCTCCTTACCGATCAGAACCCTGATAAGTCATAGATCTCCTAACAGGGTAAGACTAGAAATTCTAGAAAGAAATATTTGTGCAAAATGACGTGGCTTTTTCTAATTTGACCTCCACATGTGTAGGATCTCATATTAGACAAATTTTACCCCTTTTAGACCTTTGAGTCCATTAGACCATTTAGACTATAGAAAGGAAAAGAGGGAGTTAATTGAGAGATTTGAAGAAAAGAGGAGAACTATCATTCTCCAAGAGCGAGGTGAGTCTCTAATGCTTAAATCTAGGTTTGTCTACCATTTTTTCTGCAATTTCTTTTTGGTCTATGCATTCTTACCATAAATCTATGGTTTAATTTTAGTAAAAGAAGGTGGTTCAAGGTAAAAGGAAGTCCTACTTAAAGACCTACTTAACTAGAAGAGGAAACTTGTAGTAAGTAGTTATATAAAGCTTACACTATTTTTCTTTGTCATCTACATTCGTAAATGTTTTGTATAGTTTCTATGAATGTTTTTCTTATATGATTGAGAAATCCTTTATTAAGATCCTAGAAATCCTAACCTATTGTATGAATTTGTGATGATATTTTGTCATATTATTCTAGAATCTTAGAAATCTCTAATTTAATTAGTAAAGAAAAGTGGTTTTATTTAATATGTATATGTATTTCTTTAAGATATTAGATTCCATGAATTTTGAAAACTTGTAAGATTTCTGAGTCTATAATCTCTATGAGAGTTATTAATGTATGAAAAACTTGATTTTCCATTGAAAGTATAAGTACTTAAATTGTTGTAAGCATCTTCCAATATATTACTGAAATAATAAAGACATTGATTGAGTACACATGTACGAAAAGATTATGATGCATGTTGATTCCTATTAGAATGATAATAGCTAATAATAGTACATAAATTGTGAAATTGCTCTAAAGTAATCCTATGGGGGTGAATAGGATTGCTAAATTAATTTATTCATTTTTTATTTTATATTGTGGTTGTTATTAATGATTTTAACTTAGCCCAATTGTGTATGTGTGCTCTAATGTGTTTACTTAAGTATTATGTCAAATATCTGCTAGGCAAGAGTAATAGAGAGCATTCAAATAAAGAGATAAAATAATCACACAATACAAACCACAACAAGAGATTTATAGTGGTTCGGCACTTGGGGCATACCTCCACTCTTCTAAAGCTCACTACCGCGTTTAGGTATATTTTATTTAGGTACTTTTACAACCTAGGTCAATATACAAACATAATTACTTGCTCACAAGGAAGCTAAACAACAATACTCGATGTCTCTGGTGAGTGTGTACTACTTCCAATGTCTCCGGTAGAGGTAGTCAAGCTTCCATTATCTCCGATGGAAGCAAATCAAGAATAACAATGAATATGAATGCAAAGTCAAGCAAATATTACCATAAGTTGGTTGATGTTGTTAGTTGCATAATAGTGGGGTGCTCCTTATTGAGCTAGTATGCCTTAGCTACTTACAAGCTCCAAGTACTTGGCTCTAAAGCTCATTGAGCTCAACTAAATGTGAATTTCCTCTAGGGAAAGTTCTCACAACTTCTCCTCAATATTAGTAGAGTAGTGGTCAAGAGAAGAGAAAGAGAGAGAGAATATAGTGTAGTACGCTAACTACTCAAGCTCAATATATGTGGGCAATGGAGGTTTTCATAGTAGAGGAGGCTCTCAAAATAATATGCTTTTTAGCTCTCTCTAAAAACAACTTAGAGTGTTGGAGATCCTTTACCCTAAAGGGAAATAATGCCTTTTATAGTAGTGAGGAGCACCCATGGCCTTAGGATTAGAATATTTAAAAAGGAGAGCATTTTGGACCGTTGGATATGAAATTGAAGTTCAAATTTCAAAAATCTATCATTGGATTTTGTGTCTAAAAAATATTCTAGAAATTCCCATGAAACCGATTGCTTGATCCACAATCAATTTGGGCTCGAAATTAATTTTGGATCAAACAATCGATTTTGGCTCTTGTTTAGACTTGCAATTGATTGCGAGATCTAAAATCGATTTCGAGTCTGGGTAAAATTTCTAAAACTTTTATCAAAATCAATTTGAGCTTATGGGTTTTGGCCTCGGGAGTCTCAGTCTAAGTACAAGCTCATAAGCAAAACCGATTACATCTCAGTCTATGTACAAACTCATAAGCGAAACCAATTGTGTGATCCGCAATCGGTTTCGACTCCTAGTTTCTGAATTCTTATTTTGGCCACTTGTGGGGGTCTACCCTTGGTCTTTTGATTTGGGTTTTTGTGAGAGATCTAAGACCATGTCTAGGTTCATTTTAAGGCATTCAAATTGATATGAATGCGTGCTTTATACATTCCTTGGTGTGCCAACTCTCCGGTCTCTTCCTTGGGTCTTTGTTCCTTCTTGACTTCATGTGTTGAATTTGTGAGATCATATGACATTTACAAGACTCATACCACTACCCAATTGACCATGGGATTGACATATATCAACAACAAGAAATGAAAATACATCTTATAAGTAAAGGAGAAATTCTTAAATAAGATAAGTAGGTGTCATGAAAGGAAAAGTAAGTACCTAAGCTACTAAAGAAAGACAAGTCGATGATGTAAGATGAAAATGTAATATATAGAAAAGAAAGGAAGGTATCAACTCTTCAAAAGAAGATAAAAGTCTCTAATCTATACAAGGAAATAAGAAGATGCAAACTTGAGAAGATGACAAGTGAATACTATGAGAAAGATGATGGAAGCTAATAGGTGATAAGTGATGCATGAACTTAACCAGTTGAAATTGCAGAAGATGATAACAAATAAGAGAAAATGAATTATGTTAAAGAAGAGAAGTGGTAAATTGTTTATGAATGCAATAACGTAAATGTTAAGGATTAAGGTAAAGATAGACTTGTTGAATATAAAAGTTGAACTTCATATGTCTTATTATGCAAATGTTTTGTTATGATTGCTAATTGCTTAAGAATGTTGCATGTCTACTTGTAATGATTTGTATATGTCTATTCATGTAAGAAGGTTTAAATTATGCATGAAAAATTATAGAAAATGCTCATTAGGGAGCACATAATGTATCTTCACAATGGATGGATTAGAAAATGTTTACCATGTATTTGTATACACACCTTGCCACACAAATATTAGGAGAATGTTTTGAATTAATAACATCATGTATAGTTACATGAAAATGTATTAGAGGAATACTTTAGATTAGTAGGATCAAACATGTTTCCATGTATAGATCTCATATGATGAATCATGAAGAAAAATTTCTTAAATTTTGTGATGTATTATAGTTAATGAATGTACACTTGCACATGTATAAATGCTAAAAATTGTTATGCACTATATATGAAAGTATATTAAGTATTTTATATAGAAATATTAGTGTTCTACTTGTCTGGTTTCATTGTAGGTTTTATATACTTACTTACGAGCCATTGAACTCACTCTTCCATACCATTTTTCAAGTAAGATATGGTACATGGAATTTACGTTGGAGCACTTGTTGTTTAAAGGAGGGCATGCTAGCTGCTATCGTCCTTAGTCTTTATTTTCAGCATTAGTACAATATTTTTATTACATAGTGGACTTTGTATATTGGGTTGTGTTAACTGTTAGAATTAAGATTTTATGTTTTGCATTAAATTTATGGAGGATGTAGTTGGATTATGTTTATTTGATATTGAAGATGTTGATAGAGGTTTTATATTCTATAGATGATGGATGAGCTTTATTTTTGTTGCACATATAATGTTAGTGATTCATTCTTATTCTGTTATGTACCTTACGTTTAAGAGTTTAAGGTGGGGTTAAATGAATAAAAAAATTTAGTGAATGAAGCTTGGATTGGCTAGTAGCAATCCGAATTCACGCCTATATAAGGCCTTGAATTTGGGGTCGTTACATGTTTCTTAGATGCTATAGCTTCCATAGCATGGGCTACTTTATTGCAATCTCGAGAAACATTTGAAATGGACACAAGGATTTTAGATGATAATTCAACGACAATCTAAAATGATGTTTCGCCGAATTCTCTAGGGGGGATGTGTATCTTTATCATCGAGTAACTTCACAATCATCAAATTATCACCTTCAAGAAGAATAAACAAGCCTGGAAGATCTTTCACCAACAAGAGACCCAAATAAAAAGCCATTGCTTCAGCTTCTTTAGGACAACTTGGATGTAGTTTTTTAAATTCACCTTGGATGAAAGAGCCTCTATAATCCTTGACTAATGCAGCAACTGCACATTGAATACCTGTTGAACCGTCAACATTGATCTTAAGAGAATCTTTAGGAGGAGAGTTCCAATTAGAATAATTACTATCACCTAAGTTTCTAGATGTGCCATCTAGAATGGAGCTTGAAATCTCTAGATCTAGACTATAATCTCTAATCATCAATATGGCATTAGTAATTATGGACTCTGTAAAGGCCTGTTTAGGTTTAAATATCAATTTATTCCTTGCCTTCCAGATACACCATAGTATAATAGCACCTCGTTGAAATATTTTGAAGGGAGGGGGAGATGATAACTACTCCTTTATCCAATCTTAAAATGATTTGCATCAAACTCTTAGATTGAGTCCAATAGGAGACCTAAACCACACCACTTTAGCCAATTCACATTAAAAAATATATGATCGATAATCTCTCTCTTGTCCACATGTAGGTTATAAGGGAATCACAACTAGATATAAAATTTTCCATTGAGCTCTTCAGTGATAAAGATCCATTGAGGCATCTCCAAACAAAGATAAGAACTCAAGGAAGCACACTCTTCCCCTTCCAAAATTTCTTCTAAATTTTTTTTATCTTCTTCATTTAGAGATGAAGTTTCTTGTTGATTCAGATATTAATATATAAATAGATTTTGCTAAGAATTTATCGGATAGAGTTTTGGTCCATATTAGCTTATCTTCATTATGTGGTTCATCCTTAGACAAATGGATCTACAGAATCTTAGAAGCTGTGGCCCTATCAAAGTGGGATTTGACAAATTCTTCCTTCCATATCTTGAAGTCTCTATCAATTAAATCATGTACACTAATAGCACCATCCATATTTCAGTCAGCTAACTCTACAAAGAGTTTAAAGTTTGGTACCTATGGATCGTGCAAAATCTTTGTGTTGAAGCCATTTTCTATAAGCTAATAAGCTCCTTGTTTTATAATTTCTCTACACTTCATAATGTCCGCCCAAGTCTGCGATGCATTTGTTGAGCATTTTCCTAACCTAAATAGTTGAATTCTTAAATATTTTACTTTAAGAATTCTAACCTATGTGTGGGCATTGGGAAAAAATGGAGAAAGAGACTGAGGGTCGCACCTCTCTCACATTCTATTCCCTTCGCAGATCCTACCCCCATTTTGCTAAGTTGTGACAACTCCGGGTGATTGGATTGGTGTCATGTTGGGGAAACTAATAGTTTACTAGAGGGGTGTCAAAATTTGATCACGTAGCTAACTAATGCCAAGCTTTTTGGGAGTTGCCATCAACTCGGGTTTTTTGATGGAATTGGACATCGGCTTGCTCTCTTAAAAAAAGGAAGTCTAAATCCAAAGGTTTAGAAGGTTAACTCCTAGTACTGGCCTAGTTTCTAAAGAAGAGGGTAAGTTGTTTTGTTGCAATTGGGGAAGGTGTTAGGCAACCCACCAACACACCTTTTTAGGGTGGCTTCTCATAACATACATATCATAGGTTACCATAATTGTATGTGCTGTTTAAAGTGAGTTATGTCTATTTTTAAAGTTCAACACCTGATCTTTCATCCAATGCCTGAATTTTAACCTTGGCACCTGAATTTTTATAGAATACAAATTCAGGCATTGGGTTGACAATGGGCCCTTTGCCTTGTCTTGTAAATTTTTTGCACGAGGACCAGTCTTAGGGTCTTTCTACATTCATGCTAGACCTTGTGGGTCCTGATTTTATTTTGAAATTTCTAAAACACTTTAGATAGGCCTAACGCCTGAAATTGGTTAATGTAATTTGTCGATTCCATAAATTGTAAAATACATGGAGTGGTAGATTAGGCATGGCATAAACTCATTGCATATCTTAGTCATGTCTGTAATCATCAAGTGTTCTTAGGTCCCAAGAAGGAAGTCAAGCTCTGTGCACTTGAAGCCAAGGATGAATCCATTCCCAAGTTGCCAAAGTTCAAGACTTGAAGACTCAAGCCTCATCAAGACCAATAAAGGTATATAAGGGTAAGCACAATGCTAGACATAAGTCAAAGAGTCCTTAAGACCCTTACAAAGGTCATTAGACCACTCCCATGCCTTTGACATAGACCCATGAATGATGAGAATCATATTGAGGCAAAATGGCAGAAAAACAGGGAAGTCAGATCGATCTGGATGGTGTCGGATTAATCTGCACTTAGCGAATCAATCCGCTACTTACTGGATCGATCCCAAAAGGCTTAAGTGTCTCATACTGAGATACTAGATCAATCCGACGATGCCAGATCGATCCATGTGGATCAATCTAACATAGCTGGATCGATCCGTGTGGATCAATCTGACATAGCCGGATCGATCCGCCATCACAGAAATTTAAAAAATAAAACAAATCAACACCTGAGATTTTTTTACCGTTGGAATAGATGTCATATCAAGGGTGCACGACTATGCTCGCCCCTATAAGTATAAGAGAGGGTCAAATGAGCTCTCTAATACACATGAACCCACTTGAACACAAGTGAAATAAAGTGCAGAGAGATTTGAGAGAGAGCTAAGGCATTTACACCTCCTAACTACCAAAGGCTCACTCTAATGAGCATTGATTGAAGATCAAAGAGCCTTTAAGTGATTCTCTAACACTATATATTTAAAGAACAAGAAGAGGGAAGCAAGGTGAAGGGTTTACTTTCAAGTAAAGACCCTTGTGAGAAGTTCCAAGAAGCAAAGAGGCACTCTTAGAAGCTTGGTGGTACACATTGACACACTAGCTCAACAAATGAGCAACCACCTTCATGTGCAATAAGCAATACACAAGCCTTGTGAGGTAATATGTATTGATTTCAAATTTTTTTATTTGAGACCTTAGCACCAGCCAAAGACATTGCGTGCAGACCATAGCACTACCGCTAGAGACACCAGTAGTGTATACCATACTCGCCGAAGACACCGGGTATAGACCACTCCCGTTGGAGACACCGGGAGTAGAGCTTGTCTTTGCAAGTAGTAGGTTTTAGAATTTTGACATTGATTGTAATGCAATTCAATCTTAATAAAATTTAGTAAATCGGTAGTAAGCTTTAAAAGTGGCTGTAGGCCCGAGTGTCGAACCATTATAAATATTGTGTTATGTAATTGATTGTGGTGTGAATTATCTCTTCTCTCTATTTTTACATGACATGTTTAACATTTTACTTATAATCTTTCATATTTGCTACCACTTAGGAATTTAAATTAAGAATTGCCATTAAATTGCACTTGTAATAGTTGAACTATACCTTGGTGTGCATTAAATTCTAAGAACTACAATAATATCTAAGTTGGAATTTGAAGTGGAGGTTAATCAAAAGAATTTTTAGAAATCCTATTCACCCCCCTCTAGAATAAAACTGGACTTTCAAAATTCTCCAATGCTTGAATTTTAAGCCTGACACCTGAATTTTGATGCCTGAATTTTTACAGAATAAAAATTAAGGTCTTATGAACATCTCGTAGGCCTACTACTTCTTTCTTGGTTGTTTATATAGGACTTTTGTGCTCTTATACAAGCAAAGATGAACCCTAAGGTTCTAGAAGTGGACCCTCAGATCCAACACTTGAATTTTTATATGCTTGAAAATTAGACTTAATACATGAATTTTAGTTGCTTAAAATTCAGGCATATTTGACTGGATAGAAATCCAATAGTCTGTTTTTATCTATTTGGACACCTTGTAGAGGTCCAAAAATTTTAGGAATTTGTCGAGGGGTAGAGGACCCTCATATGAATATGAAATAATTAATTGCGGACTTTAATCCATTGTACAGAAAAAGAATAAAAAGTGAACATAAAAATTAAAGCAGGACAAATTTGATCTCAGGCATAATGCTTGAAATTGTATTGATGCCTGATTTTTTAAAACCTAACGCCTGAATTTTCCAAAGTGGATATTCAGGCATATAGGATAATAGGGGCTTACATGTGCACTCTTGCTCATTAAGGTTAGTCAAGACCCTCTATATGTCTGTGTGTGAGCTATGAAGGGTTTAGGGATCATTGGAGTAGGTCCCCTAACTTATGCCTAAATTTTAATATGCCTGAAAAATTAGGCCTGACGCCTAAATTTTGATTACTTAAAATTCAGGCGTTTATGGCTGGACAGATATCCAACAGCCTATTTTTTAGTCCATTTAGACCCCATATAGGGTTTAGAAATTATGAGGATTTACATGGAGGTAGGGGACCTTCTTGAGGGTATTGTGTAAAAAATTCAAAGCCAAACTCAAACCACAAAAATCACAAAAAATGTTGTATTGCAGGTAGGTTAAGAAGAGAAACAAAAAAGAAGTTTTTTGGTCAAATATGGGGGTATCAATTTGAGACCCAAACATGGTCTAAAAACCATGATTTAAAAAAAAAAATGTAGGCCACCTATCCAAGGGCCTACCATAAAAATTTAGGATCAATCAAATCCTTGCAAAACTCACAAAAAAAAAATAAAAATCGACAAGTTAGTGTGGTAAAAAAATTAAAAGTCCAACAGAGACATGTTTTGTCTCCACTGTGTAGCCCTTTTCAAGAGGTAATCATGGGGTATGTATTGCACATCATAGCAGTATGGAAAGAACATAGAAATAAATGGATTGAATCTAACCTAGCATCCTAGAAGTAAGGGGGCTTAAGGTTACCTCTTCCAAGGGTTGGAGAAAGGGTTTGTTGCTTATGGTTTCTTTTCTTTTTTCTCTTCTTTCTTTTTCTTCCTCCAAGCTTTTCCTCATAAAATTCCTTCCCCTTTGGCACAAAATTTGTTGTATTTAGGGGTGTGGTTAAAGGGTTGAGATTAATCCTTAAGCCATGGGAAGATCAAGGGATAAGGATTGATACTTAGGTTCAAAGGGACTCATGCCATTGGTTGAGAGCAACCAATGGCTAGGATTAGAACATGGGGGGATAAGTGAGATGATCATGGCCTAGGATTAGAATTAGGGTTTGCCAAATGGGTGGCTAGGATAATGCTTAGGCTTTAGGGATATCGATGGTGATAGATGAAACTTTGCATTAAAGGGACTCTTCCCATTGGTTAAGAGCAATCAAGGGGTGAGATAGTTTGTGCTAAATGAGGAGCTAAGGATGCATCGTATGGATTATTGAAATCCATATAATTGATTATAGAGGGGGTACATAGGGGTGTACAAGAGAGATCCACATCTAAGGGCCAAGATGAATGCCTTTAGTGTTAATGCATTAATGAGCATGTGTA
Organism: Platanus orientalis; assembly: GCA_025762735.1. Lineage (NCBI taxonomy): Eukaryota > Viridiplantae > Streptophyta > Magnoliopsida > Proteales > Platanaceae > Platanus > Platanus orientalis. The sequence goes on along the minus strand of JAOXJP010237160.1, from coordinate 6,206 downwards.
AAGTTAAACATTTTTGGCTCATTATTGTGTAATAAAGAATTTTCAGGGGAAAATGTCCCCTTACTATGCAACCCTACTTTTTGGGTAGGGTTTTTGAAGTCTCAGATGCTTTGTTCTCACTGGTTCAGTCAAAAATGGATTACGATAAGTGCAGGTTGGGGCAATTAAGGTTTGATTGACCTTAAGACTATTTAAATATTTATGGGAAGAGTAAGATGGTCAAATTGATCTCTAAAATCTTCAAATGAAAGGTGACCATTGGGTTTTGTGAGACACATGCTCAAACCATTCTGAAAACCCAAGCCCAAGTAGGAAATCACGCTCAAAACCCTCTTCCAACAAGTGAAAAATCTTGGCTAGAATCATCACTGGTCAGCTAAGCTCACCATGAAAAATTGACGTCTCACAAAGTATTGAAGGTCTGAGAGTCTTAGAGCCAAAGAAACTGGTAGCCTGGGTTTTGGGTTCCCGACTAATATTTGGGATCTTTTTGAAGGGGAGTTACTTGGTGGAGTAAAATGATCATAGTTCACTAAAGAATAGGGATTTTGGCCAAGTTTGGGTCTCTAATTAGGCCCCTTCTAGAGATAGTCTTTCGAGGGAAGGGAAAAAACTGAGAAAATAGGCTTGACCTTGCAAAATTTAGGTTCTAGGGGAATTCTTGGGGTTTCACCATGTGCTGAAGCCAGTTAAGGGTATTTTGATCTGATTGAGAAAAATTACAATGATCCAGACCTGTTGAGTCTCCTGATGACATTGTTTGGGGTGGCACTCTTTTGAGGGCATTTGAGCTTTTGAGATATGGCCATTGACAAGCTGAATTTTGGATCTTTAGTGAATTTTTAGTGGTTCAATTAAAGACCTGACAGTTGCCCCAAATGTCCTAAATCATTTTGAAGAAAATGAAGAAATTTGAGTAAATTGGTCCTATAAATAACTATAATTATTACACGGTTTTTTGAAAGCTTTAAAAACCTAGAGAGATGGCCTCTGATTATTCAAGATTGGCTATTCGAGGAGCTCCCAGGGGTTTATTGATGGTCAAATATAGCCAGAACTATCTCGGTATGACTTGGAGAAGATTCAACATATTGGAGTAGGTTAAGGTCTCAAATGGTTTTAATCGAGAGATGACTTATTAAAGGTAAGGCAAAAACTTAGAGACAGTCCCTAACCATTCTGAATTCAGATGTTTGACGAAGTTTTGAGAGCTCCTTGAGGGTCATATATAGACCAAAATAGCTTGGTTCTTATAGGAAATTAAGATATTAGCTATTGCCAAGTTTGAAGGGGATCTATTTTGGGAACATTTCTTTGAAGAGGGCTAAGATTGAAGTGTGTAGGATCTAACGTGATATCATTCAAGTGATGGGAGAATCTCTGGAGGTTTTTTGAGGGTCTAAGTGAGCTGTTTGGAGAGTAAAAGGGTAAAATTGTAATATCTCCACATGAGATGCTTCACTGCGAGAAGGCTTATAGAGGCTGGAAATTTTTGAAGGAAATGAGATTGGTAGTATGGAGTTTGGACCCTTGTAGTCCTGCCAATGCTTCTCAGAGAATTAGGGTTTGACTACGAAGGGTGTATTTTGACTGATATTTGAGATGACACTACATATGGCATATTATAGATAATACTTTTTGTGACTAAAAATATCTGGGGAAGACTTCACAAGGGATGTCAAACCTCCTAGAGTCCAAGATCGATCTTCCTAAACTGAGGTTGCTTAAGGTCTTATTCTAAACACTGCTTTAATGTGCTTATTCAATCCATTAGATGACTCGAGTCAAAATTTGGGTGCTGATAGATGCCCCTCTTTAGTATGTGTGGCTTTGTCATATATGGAAAAGAAAAGTAAGTACTCCTAATTTTGACTTAGGCAAGAAGACACCTCTTCCTTGTATGTAACTCATGGATATTAGGTGGGTGGTTTTGAAAATACAAAGCAGTTTTGGTTTAGAAAATAATTGTGGGCTAAAATTTGTTTCCAATCCCATGGATTAGGGTTTTGAAAATGATTTGTTTTGAACTGCCTTCTTGAATTGAGAATCAACTCTTTCAATATTTCGCAAATAATTTGAAAAAATAAAGATTTTGGAAATTTTGAAATGGGTATCAACCAATAGAGAGACTTTCTTGAAAATGGGGTTTATCCATGAGTTATATGCAAGCAAGTGGTATTTTCTCTAACCTCAGAGGCATTGTTATTAGCATATGCGCTTCGTCAGGAGAAATGTAAGTCAATGACATAGGGCGCGATTGCTTGAAAACATTGCGTAAAAATGATCATGCAAAAGCTATAAATCACATAAACCATTCAAATGATTTATGTAATTGTATCTATTTCTGGGTCATTTGTTAATTATGTTGTATGAATTATTGAGTTTCTTGTGAAGTTTTTCAACTATTGGGGCTTTTATGCATTTGTTGATTTCTTTTTTGAACGGTTGCTGATTATTTTGATAATTGATTGGTCGGGAGTTTTTTACAACTATCCTTGAGAGTTTTAATGGGACTCATGAGGGGATGTTCTTAAGCTCTCCTTAGAAAAGCTATGGAAAAGTCGGTGTTATGTACCACTCATGAAAACTGCTCGGGTTTTACATTAGTCATGATATATAGGTTATGGATCGAGCTACGACGTTGCTCCCATCCCGAATAAGAAAATGTCACAGTTTAAGAGACTCATGAAAAGATTTTGGGTAGCACTCTCTAGAAAAGCAATGGGACCTTTGAGGGTTTGTGCTATGCATCATTCATGAAAACTGCTTGGGTTTTACATAAATTGTGATACATAGGCTAGGGATTGATCTGTGACATTGTTCCCATCTCGGATAAACAATGTCATAACATGGGACCTTGAGAAGGAGAATTTCTGATGATTCGCTCTGAAGCCAGGGTGGAATTTCATAGGATCGGTTGTTGTGCCTTGCCCAGGTAATGACAACCTAGTCGTTGTCATAATAGGTATAACAAATAATGTTTGAAATGATTGTTAGGTATTTTGTATTGTCAATGTCCATGCCCAAAACAAAGTGTGTACATGTAGTGGTCATGTTTTAGGACTTTATTATGTAACTTGTGTAGTCATGTGAGTCCATGTTTAGAGTCCAAGAAAGCACCAAGATGGACTCGAGGCCAAAATGACCAAGCCAAAGAAACTCAAACATCATTGAAGATTCTCAAGTCTCAAGATCAAGCTACCTCAAGAGAAGCCAACTTTTGGTTTAAACAATAAAATTCATAAAGTTGGTAATCTGGACATAGAATGATCTGAACGGTCAAAGCACACTTAAAAATATGTGTCTAACATAGACCCAAGTCTAAGAGACAAGCCCCAAAGAAAAACCAAGGAAAAAGGAGAGAAAAGATCCAAAATGGGCCTTAGTGGACTTGAGCATTGGTTCTAGCTAATCTGGACTGGTCCATGGCTCCAAGACCGGTCTCAAGCACACCCAGGACTGGTCCTAGTAAGCCAAGACCAGTCCCAAGTGCAGGAAAGTACCAAGACCAATCCTAGCTTTCTAGGATCAGTCCCGGGCGAAAATATTCAAAATTTCAAATTTTGAGAAACACAAAAGGCCAGTTTTTCTATTGTTGTAAACTAGCCATTGAGGGACAAATTAAGACCTCTTTTGAGCCTTTATAAATAGGGTATTGAGCCCAAGAACATCACACAAGTTATATGCTTGAACACATAGTCAAATCCTTGTGGAAGAGAGCCAAAGAGTGAGCCAATAAGCCTATTATTTAAACCTTTCCTGGCCCATGACCCTGAGACTTTGTCTTCATAGTTAAACCTATTCAAGGTCACTTGTAAGCTTTCTAACCATCTCTAGTTAAATCTTTAGCAATTAAGAGGGTGTTTGTACAAGTGAAATCAACCTACATAAGAGGCAATCCAAAGCAAAAAGTTCTACACTTCTAAACTATGTTTGCAGCCTTTGCCGGAGTCACCAGAGGTAGATTCTCTTCTCACTTGTCAGAGCCAAGTGAACCTTAGGCCATCGGAGTCTCTGGACAGAGCGTGCCCATCGGAGTCATTGGGAACGCACTTACAAGAAAGCGGATTCTCTAGAACTTGTAAGTAAATCCAAAGGTTAATTAATTTTCCTATAATACTTTAGGAGAACTATTAATAAAAATTAAATAGGTTCACAAGAATTGGTTGGAGAGTAGATGTAGGCCCGAAGTACCGAACCAATATAAATTCTTGGTGTTGTGAATTGGTTACATTTTATCTCTATTTGTCTTTATATTTATTCTGATTATGCAAAACAACCCAACACACTAAGTGACTCTAACTAAGATTAATATAAAATGATTAATCAAGCAACCTTAGGGAACTTATCAACCCTACTCTTGCTCTCTTATAGGTAACACTATAGTGCATGATGGAGCCTCATGGTCTATGATAAGTTTATAAAAAGTTAATTTACTATTTAAAAAAATTATGCTACAAATTAATATAAAATTAAGTAAATCAAAAAGAGGGTTGAATAATACTTCAAAGAAATTTTAAATAAGTATAAGGATCTTATTCACCCCCCTCTAGGATCTTCGGATTGCCATTTTGGGAATATCATTTAGTATCAGAGTAGGTTGTTGTTGATTGGGTTTAACCACCCGAGCTAAAGATTTGATATTTCTGAAATGGCCGAGGGATTTGCTACAAACCGATCTCCACTAATTGATGGTTCAAACTACACTTAATTGGAAGGCTCAGATGAACATTTACCTTATATCCTTAGAATTTTGGGTTTGGAATGCTATTGTAAATGGATATAAAAGACCCAAGGACAAAGAGGAAAAGGACTGGAATGCTAATTAATAGAAAGCATATACCACCAATTACATGGTGTTAAATGCTATTGTCTTTGCATTAAGCTAGGATGAGTTTAGGAGAATCTCTGATCTCCAAATTGCTAAGGAAACATGGGACCTTCCTGAGGTTACCCATGAGAAAACAAGTCTCGTGAAGCAATTCAAACTCCAGGTGCTTATTTCAAGGTTTCAATCCCTTCGTATGGAAGAAGATAAAGAATATATTGACTTCTATATAAGACTCCAAGACATCGTCAACTTGATGAGGGGACTTGGAAAAGAGGTTAAAGTCTAATAAATAATTAGGAAAATATTAAGGTCTTTACCAAAAGGTTTCATCCCAAGGTCACCGCCATTAAAGAATGCTATGAACTTGATAAGATGAAACTTGAAGAACTTATTGGGTCTATCCAAATATTTGAACTTAAACTTAGACCCACTGAAAAAAAGAGCATTACTCTAAAAGTTAATGATTCCTCAGTTCAGAAGAAGACATTGATGCTGAATTTGCTAGAAAGTTCAAAAAATTCTTTTATAGAGATCCTAAAAAGAAAAATATTTCTAAAAGGAAAAAAAATTTTAAATATAGAAGAAAAGAGTCTCCTAAGGAAGATATCCAATTCCATGAATGCAAAGGATATGGTCATGTGACAATAAACTGTTTTAATAAAAAAAATCTTTTAAAAAGAAAAAGGCATTTGTTGCAACATGGGATGAAAACACCTATGATTCGGAAGAAGAATTATCACAAAGTGAAGAAGAATCTTCATGAGCTATCAAGGCCTTCCTCACCTTCACCAACGTGAAAGAAGTTGAAAATGCTCAAGTCATGAAGAAATATAAGAAAGTGATGAGGAAGACCTTGAAGAAGCCTATGACCAACTTTACACCAAAAGTTTAGAAATTCTTAAAAGTAATTCTAGACTAAAGAAAGAGGTAAAAGAATTAAAAGAAAAGTTGAGTCATGGTGAACCCTCCAAAACAAATACTTTACTTGAGAAAGAAAATGAAAATTTAAAGGAAAAAAATAAAACTATTTAGAAAATGAATTAAATGAAATTAGTCATATTTTTGCTAAAGAGATTGAAGAAAAAAGAATACTTATTGATTTAAATGAAATACTCCAACAACAAGTAAATGAGTTAGAAAGTAAAATAAAATTCTTAGAGGAAAACACCCAATTCAAGTGGGTAAACAAAAATTGGGCCAAAAAAATTCAAGTAGAAATGCCTCTAGCTCAAAATTGCATCTTGAATGCCACTATTATGGGATGCTATCTAAGACACTTGAAATTTGAATGTCAAAATAAAAAGTTTGATTGGCTTAAATCATAAAATCCAAAACAAAAAGAAGTTAAAAGATAAATTAATGAAATTAAAAGAAA